>VVHJ01018751.1:4920-22415 GCA_015107715.1 Tylochromis polylepis
TAAAAAGACAGACGAGAGTGATTTCCAATTCTAACATTTATTAGATCTATTCAATCACAGGTACAGAGATTATTGGCAGTGATTATCTACAAACAGGCACCTAGAGATGGGGAGCGAATGAGTCTGATAAAGAATGACAGGCACTTCAACAATGTCACCAGCGGCAAGGAGCACTTGTCCTCCAAGACTAATTATTTTTCACCATTGCTCAAACTGCCACAGCACGAGCCGACAATGTTTAATAACTCACCGGCTTTGTAGCATTGCGTAAAAAGAGAAGGAAAAAAAAATCTAGCTTTTTGACACTGACATTGTTGAATTGCTCTTAACTGGAGGAGGTGGGATGGAGAGGGATACAGCATTTATATGTATTGACTGTTAGGCATTTGCAGGTCCAACACTGTGCAGCAGTCTGGCTCAGTTTTCTTTCTTTCTTTCTTTTTTTTTTGTGTACATGAACACTGATCTTTTTTTCTTTTTTTCCCCCCTCTGATTTCTAATCTTCGATACAACATTGGCATCCACAGAACTGTCAAATATTAATCATTAATCTCTACGCATTGTTTATATTTCATTGATATTCAACAGATCTGCAATCAGTCACATATTGCATGCACCCAAAAGGACAAAATATATCACTGGAAATCCGCTAATGTCGGTCATATGATCAACTCAACAATTTGTGGCGAGGGAGGTGACGTCCAAGTAAACGTTACTCACGGAACAAAATACACAGGTCGCTATTTACAGGTCAATCTTGAGTAGTGTAATCATCATGATCAAATCACACACATGCTTTGCTGAGCTTGATAAAGACGAATCAGGCAAACTGAGAAAGAGTTGATATCAATTTGTCATTAAAGTGCATCAGAGTCAGTGTAGAGGGAGTTTTATTGTCAAAGTGGTCCTGTATCTGACTACACAGGCCACACACATGCATGTACAACACACACACACACGCATACACGCAAACACACCAAGTGTTAGGTTGTTACACTGTAGAAATACCTGAACTGGACTTTCCCTCTTCGCCCGCGTCTTTAGCCTGGGAGCAGGGCGGTGGTGGGGTGAAGTTGGCTGCCGGCAGGCTGCTATCAAAGGACGACACGGGGGACGGTGAAGGAGGCAGCAGGGTGGGGCTGCTGATGTCGCCTTCACCGACGAGAGTCAGGTCGGTGTTGGTGTCCTCCTCCACGGTGCGGAGGGTTGGACGGGTGTCTGAGGGCCGGAGGATGGGGGACATGTGAGTGCCAAAGGTTGGGTGGCGCGGAGGGGGCATGAGGCACCACCTGGAGTGTCCGTTCGCACTGGAGCTGAGGGAGGAGTCGAGGCTCTCCGAGCGTAGGCTGGAAGTGAGGGGGCTCCGGGAGGGGATGCCATTCTCTCGAACTGGCTTCAGGGAGTTTGGGGTGGAGCAGGCCAGGTCGGCGGACATGGAGACAGAGGAAGTGGGAGGAGTCAGTCGCAGGAAGTCGGGAAGCACAAGGTCGTCTTTGTTCAGGAGTCCACGCTGGTCGTTCGCTCGGGTGCTCTGCGCCCGGCTCAGCAGCTCAAAGAATTCTGGAAAACAGTTCAAGCACATTTCCTCACTTGAAAGTTTCCAAACACACAGAAGAAAAGAATTAGCTGGGTGTGACGTGCAGCAGAGCGGCCTCACTCTTCTTAAGAGAAAAGAACCCTCAGAGAGCTCACAAAGACACAAGTTAGTCCTAAAGGCAAAGCAAAGCTAAGAAATCCACCACAAGTTAAAAAAAAGAAAGAAAGACAAATAAGGAGAAAAAGGGGGATTTACCTTCAGCTTCATCTATATTAATCTTTTTCTGTTTTCTCTTTTCCCTTGGGAATGCTGAGTCTGGTCCACTTGGTCTCACAGAAAAGTCCTTTGGTGCTGACCTCTCATCTCCCTGCAGATTCAACAATAACAAGGCACTCTATTAAGGGGATGGAGGGACGATGTGGTGTGCGGGGGAGGTCGTAAAGGGTGGGGTGGGGTGGGGGCGAAGCTAAGCACGAGCTGCTAAGCACCCTACTGAGCAGTGTGTCCAGATTTACTGAGACCTTCAGGTAAAGATGAGCTTGGTCCATCTGTCGGCTGTGTGTCTTTAAGGAGCCTGATAGTATCCAGACTAAGCAGGATCTGCCTTCATATGGTGCAATAACTCAAGCAGAGAAAACAGGAGCGAGTGAGTCAGCCACAGGCAGTGTTAGGTAGAAGAAGACCCCAAAATAATAGTAAAAGTAATGAAAAAAAAAAAAAGGAAGTAAACACCAACTAATAGCTTAGCATTGGCTCAGTGTTAATGATGTTATTAAATGATGTTGCAGAAGCAGCAGCAGAAAAGACAAAAACACCACTTTGGGACTTTTTATTATCATCGTGTGAGAATAAAGATGTGATGAGTACTCACTGTCGCAGAAAAACTCCGGGTTGGGTGACTTTTTAAGGAGGAAGACTTGGATTTGTCTATTTGAGAGAGAGAGCGAGAGAGAGAGAGAGAGAGAGAGAGAGAGAGCGAGAGAGAGAGAGATGTGTAAATGAAAAATTCATCGGGTTGAGAAACTGATGAGGAAGAGCGTGAGACAGAGAGGGAAGGAGAGGGTGCTTGAGGCGTAATGAGAGAGACGTCTTGCAAAAACTCGTACACGTTAATCAGCAGGATAACAGAGGTGGGCGTGATTTACATTTCTGGTGCCTTGACGAGAAAGGACAAACCAGTTTTTCTTTTTTGGTCCATTCTACCTTTCACTGAACAGGGATCTGCTCGCTCCAGCACAACTCGCAGGCCGTCCAGACTCGATATGGGAGCACCCAGATCCAGAGGCTCAGTCTCGCCGCTCTATTATAAAATAAAATTTGAAGGTCAACATGTTAGTATCCTCACCTGTTGTGTGGAAATTGCACTGCTGCGTGTGTTCCTTTGCTTAATTTATAAACCATCTTTCAGCTCTGGTCTACTGTATAATACAGTTATAATGCCTGGAAACCCACAGGACTAAAATAAATCTGACAGGGGTTTAGGGGGAGGAGTAGAGAGTCGGCATGTTTGAGGAGTGTCGTCATTCTTAATTATAGCCCCGGTGCTTCGTCTTAGCAGGCTGGGCTGAGTCAGAGTGCTAACCACCGTGTAGAGATGGAAAAGGATGCGGTCGTTTCCCTCCCCTAACCATGATACTCCACCCTGTGGCACTGTCACACACTACACAGGCTGCTGTCTGGACACACAGGAGCTTCAAAAGGATTAAGGCTCTGGGGACAACTTACTATTTTGGCCACAAGATCAGCGAGGTGGAGACCATATTTGGCCACCACGGGCCGCAGGACCTCAGTGACTGGCTTGGTCGGCTTGGCTTTCAGCCCCACAGAGCGGTTAATAGGCACCAGATCCAACCTACCAGTGAGCCGAGAGCATCAAAGTAAATGTGACAGCAATGAAAGCAGAAACTCAAAATGAGAAACTGAAGGCGATTAACAGACTCAAGGGAACACTGATTGGTTATTCATACCTAAACAATGTACGCTTCTCCAGTCTCAGGTCTCTGGAGCTAAGGGTCATACAGTCTTGGTCCAACACTAAAGGCTAAGAGGAAAAAAAGCATGAAACTGCACATTAGCAGCACATAAAGAGCCAGGATCAAACACAGTACTGAGTGCTATAAACAGCAATGAAAAAACAAATCATCTGTAATTCTCTTTTTGATTCACTTCACAATTTATATTTGCTAGCAAGGACTCCTCAGGTGGGCTGTACCCAAATATTCAGGTATCTGGATATTTGTTTGTGGTGGAAGTATTTGGTTTATAAGAGGGAAATACTCTGGGGTTTTTTTGTAAATGTGAAAAATATCTGCCATCTTAGCTCGAGTACATGGTTTCTGTTTCACACTGAGCGCTGATCATCACACTTCAGTTCACCTCACTCTCGCCGTTATTAGAATGAATGACTTTTCATGCTCCTCTAACGAGCTGCTGTTAGAATTAACTGCCAAGTGAAAAATCTTCTTTTGCTTCTTTCTCTCTCAGTCATTCTTTTACGAGGGCACACAGCCAAGATCACAGCACATCCATCATCTTTAAACTGTGTACACTAATTTTGTCAAGATGACATAAAATTATAAAGTCACAAGACACACCCCGGTCTGCTGAACTTCCTTGTTCATGGTAATTATGTGCATTTTTGTTTTCTTTCTTTTTTTTTTTTAATTGTGGAAAATGTTGGCTTGACAGTCTCCTCATTCACAGCAATGATTATAATTATCCAGCTCACTGTTTCAAACTTCCTCAGCTTTTACTGAATAACTAGGGGTGCCCCAGCTTATCTTAGAGAGACACACCTCTCTGTAATATTCAGAGCCTGACAGATATATCAGTAGGGCCGATATCAGCTCTTTGCTAATACTTAATTTTTTTGTTCCTGGAAGCACACCTTTATATTATTAAACATGAAACAAGCTATGCAGCCACACATTTGTTGAATCCATTAGCTTAAAATTAGATTTTTGAAAACTGGATTTTGGCATAGATGAGCGTAGAGCTCCACTGTTTTCTCAGAAGGCTGATAATTTTCTGATCTATCAGTATCAGTATTTCTAATGGCCAATAAAAGACTATTTAAAAAAGTAAAGTTGCACACTTTGTCCACCAGAGGACACATTGGAGCATCAGTGCTTAGAATGCCACAAATGCAACGATCAGCTGACCCCAGCAAAGCGAGTCAGAGCATAAACGAGTAATCCGTGAGTTGCTGTAACAAGATCACGTTTAAACGGCATTGCCATATTATCTTAGTAAGGAATGATAAATATTTGCACATAACAAATTTTAGGGAAATCCATTTGTTTCATGTATCTGAAATTAAAAAAAACAAAAAAACATTGGCCAACATATTGGCTTTTCAAGTAGCCAAATATTGGTATTGGTATCGGTCTTAAAAATCCTATATCAGTAAGCAGTACACAGAGTGTGATCCATATGTGAGATGCTGTGTTTCTTCTACCCTTTGTTTGATGACTCTCAGATGATTTTTTTAACCAAAGCTTTGGCTTTTCCCTTCTGATCAGTTCTACAGAACTCAAAAGTCAGTATTTGGGAGAGCCCCACTCCTCGTGAAGCAAAGCACTTCTTAAAGGTTACGTTTTATTTTCTTATTTAATTAATGTAAGCACAACTGAATAACTCCGCTCAAAATGTGTCTGTAGCAGTGTTTAGCTTACTGGGACAGCAGCAGCAGATGTTTGCAGCATTTGTCAGCAGTTTGTTCTCACCTTGTCTCCTCCCACCAGGAAAAGGTCAACAGCAGCAACATTGACACTGATGTTCTGGCAGAGTTCTTGGAGGACTTCCCTAATGGAGGCACCTGGCCGAAGGCTGACAGAAGAGCAGGAGCCGTCGGGTAGCAGCACGCTGCACTGTTTGGGAGCACGTTCCCACGCTCCAACAGAGTGGCGATTATCAGACTGAGGGCAAAGCATCAAAAATAAATGCATACATAAATAAATACTTTTTAATACTATATATTCTTTTTTCCTTCATGTGACCCATAAACAAAAAACTACATGGTCTGAGAAGTATAAAAAACCACTGCGGCCCTATTATGATAGCTTCACCAGACACTGAGCTCTGTGTTGCCATGGTGACCCGTCCATAGGAGTCTTACCTCAATCTTGCCAGCGGAGCAGGAAATGGGCATCTCCAGACTGGTACCGGATGACAAGGAGCCCTGGGACTCCCTCCTCCCATTACTGCCCCAGTAATCTGCACAGCACAGCGCAGAGTACGACAGATTAGTGCACGTCAGAGAGACATGAGCGCACTGCTCATTTTACATGACACTATGTGATTTTACGTGACAACTTCGAAGTTGGTCACTGGAAGATTTTGGCAAACAGAAAGGCACGTTTTATCAAAGAGAATAAATAAAGGATATGAGTGGGAGTTGGGAGTTTCATTTCAGGACAAATGCATTTAGAGACAGTGTAAAATCTATATTTAGTTACATTTAGTAAGAACAGAATTGAGTTTTTTGTACACAACTGGCATGAGAAAAACTAGAAATAATCAATACTGAAGCCTAAAAGTCAGAAAATGGCATTGTAGTTGATTTTAAAACCTGACGAAAGGAATGACGTGTAGGGTCATTTTGTATGATAATCTCAAATAAAATCAACCCAAAACATAATAACAATTTAAAAACAAAACCACAAAAAACACTAACACTATCTTTTAAACCCTTTCTTCGGCCTCCTCAGTGTGTAAGGACGCAACAAGTATGTCTTTGCCAGGGTACCAGTGGTATGTCTGTGTGTGTTTCTCAGTGTGTGCAAGACTTCCAGCTGTGTTTCTTCACTTCTCCCCTGCATGTATCTCACTGCAGCCCTGGAGCTGGCACTGATTTGGTGTCTTATTCAAGGACAGTCGAGCGCTGCAGAAGTCTATGTCGGAGACGTTTGAAAGATTCACCGTTGTCAGTTCATTCCTTACCGAGGTTAATGTCTCCGATGTCCTTCTTCTTTGGACCCTTCCCAAAGCTCCTGTTGCGCGACCACGAGAAGAAGCCACGTTTCTTGTCGGCGCTCTCGTCTCTGCCGTCTTCATTCAGTGACCTGCCTGAGCGCTGCTTTCTGACGTCCTGTGGTTTGGGAGGCAAATAGACCCGTTACCCATCAGTCTGGACAGACATTGGTAATGCCAACAACCGCACAACTCCGTGAGCGGTGCCTTTAATAAATGCTATACCTTTTTTGGGGTCGAAAGGGTGGAGCGGTCAGAGCTGGCACTGTGCTTTGAGGGGGCGGGGCTGCAGGGGATTTGGTAGGGGTCCGGCAAGGGCTGACCGTCCATCTCAGCACGCATGCACTCCTGGTAGAGGGAGGACTTGAGGAATCGCGAATAGCTGTCAAACTTCATCAAGTTGAAGATCTGCAGACGTGGCGAGAGGGTGCGATGAGTAAGACATCAGGAGTGAGGATTTGAGAAATTTAGACCAAAAAAAATAAATAAACAAAAAGAGAAGAGTAGATGTGTGATAGACAAAAAGCTGCTAGTGTTAACATATGGTTACAGCTCATGTTTTGACAGCGGTCTTAACAGTTAAAATTTAATCGTACTCATGTGTACACTCAAAATATACAGATCTCTGACTGTGTGTCTATGGGGCTGTGTGTACAGTATGTGCTAGGTTCTCTGTGGGTGTATGCCAGTTTGTGTTCATCTCTCTGGTAAAGCCTCAGAGCCCTTTTGTAAACAAACGCAGATGGCCACCAAAAAAAAGCCAATATGCTTGTGCTAAGTGACTAAAGGCTAGATGAGAACAAAACCCCCTACTGCACGCAGAATCCCTCCTCCATTAATACTGTCTAGAAAAAGCTTGATCCTCAGCTTGATACCGAACAACTGAAGAATTCAAATGAGGTTCTCACAAAGGGCCTGTCACTAAAAGTCAAACTGTTTGTTGAATGTTTTGATTACTGCGGGAGCACCACATTATTTATCTGCTGCCTCATTTGGAACACTAATAAATAAACTCAACAGCTGTCTCGTTGCTACCTGTAGCTGCTGGGTCTTGAACATGTCAGGCCTTGGGGAGGTGAGGACGTCATCGGCCAGCTGGGCTTGGCTGTCGATGTTGACCGGCATGGTGGCCTTGCTGGACAGGAAGCTGTTGTAGATCTCCCCTGCTCTCTGGGCCAGCTGCAGGAAAGAAACTTGTTGAGAATTTAAAGAGAAACCACAGAACATTTTGCTGCTAAATGCATCAGCCTTCTCAGTAATGCATTTAAGGCAAATACATGAGCCTCAAGATGTGATGAGTGCCTGTATTATGCTATGCTACGCTGACACACACACCATCATGCTTGTTTTATGGTTTATTTAGCCATTTCCCCACCCAAAAGGGTATGCATCCAATGGAAACATGCTTGCATGCAGTCCTTCAAGGGCCCAGCACCGCACAGCTCTGAGTAGCTTGAAGCTGATTGGTTGAAAAGTGGGTTGAAACAGGGATAGGAGAGTCAATGGGAAAAAAAAAAGCACAAAAACATCCCATGAAAGACCAAAATAAAGCATGAGAAGCACAGATGGTGGCTATAGCAGACTTTTTTTTTATACCGTTTTTAACACTTAGTTTCACTTCAGCTCTTTGTATGTTATAAGTTTGCTCTTTTCTGTGGCTGGCTGAAGGACCGAAAAAAAGCAAGTAGCCCAAAGCCTGGTTGCTTGTGATACTGCCCCCTAGTGACAGTAAACAGCTACAACATGTAGGCGACATCTGTTACAGTTCTGCACACGACTTCTGCACGACTTCAGCCTTTGATGTAACCTAGGTAAGTGGCTGATTCTTTGGAGGTATTCATTTATACTTTTGCATGCTGTTAATGACCTTGTGCTCATATCCAAGTGTTGTATATGCAATGCCAACCACAATCAAAATAAATTTAAATCCTGGGACTGTTTTCCTTCCTGGGTCTTCACTTTTTCTTGTGCTTTTTGTTTCTGTGAGTCTTCTGTGAGGGCGTGACTTTTGTTCCTTATACTAAAGTCATGGTTGTTAATATCTCAGTGTTAAAAGTACAAAAAGTAAGTGTTAAAAGTAGCAGGAAACACCTAAGAGGAATTGATGGTACTAAACCGGTCAGTCATAATAGTTGGTGGTTGCTTCGATGCATCGATCTAGTTACATGCACGTCAGGTCATGGCGTAGGTTATTTTGTAGGGTTTCAGAGGGGCTACGTAGCTATGATGTAGATTCAACTGTAAAACCGTCAGTAGGCAGTGCATAGGACCACCATGTCGGGGCCCTCACCCTCTTTTTTGTTTCCCTTTCAAAATTAAAGTCCATTTTTATAAGTCTACATCAGGTAAGTGAGCAGCTCGGGTTTAGTCTGGACTTTTAGACAGAAGTTGGCAGATTAGCTAGAGTAGCTGAATTTTCAAAATAAAAGCTCATAAGTTATCAGTGTGCTTTAAAGTATGCTAGACTGTCAAGCTAAAAGCTCCCAGAGAATATATAAATAATACTTATTTAATTGTGTGACAAATGCTTAAAGGAATAAAAGAAAAATCAGATGTTAAACACTTCATATTTTTTGGGTATGAACTGTATCTTTGGTTAAAGGGGATAATCCACCAATTCACAGTGAGCCCCCCAAACAAAACTGTGACTGGATCTGCCGCTGCACACTGTAGCTTACCTGCTTTTTATCTGTTGCAGGGACATGACTGAAGTATTCACAGGCCTGCCAGAACAAGATATTCTCCTCGCTGAATTCTTTCTTGAGAAATTCCTGTGGAAACACACAGTGAAAGAGGTTTTTTTCCCCCCTCTGTCTATGTAATCTCACATTCTCATCTTTCCAGTTCTGCTGCTGTTGAGACCAGTCGAGCGGGCAGATATTACTGGGTGTAATATAACAAGATTGGTGTAAGTGTAGGCGCAGGATGGTGTAGGCGAGTGCAGCTCTGATCAGTGCTGAGGGAAGGTGAGGAGGGAGGTGGTTCTGGGATGGAAGAACTTAATGTTGAGCTTTCTGAAGGTGTTGTGGGCTATATTCAAAAGCACATCTTTTATGTGGGAGGAAATGGTACATGACAATAAACTCACTCACTCATTCACTCACTCGGGTTTAGTATTGGTAAATGGCTCTTCACTTTAACCAGATGGAAAATAATTTATTTATATCACAGTATAGTTTTTACGTTATATCAACTCTTTAATATTAATAGGACATCTGGATGTAAATATTTCCCTCTGAAGACAGTGGAGCTCAGAACTGAGTTAAAAGGGATGCATATTAGTCATCAGTTGGACAAGTACAGAACTAAAATGAACTGGCAGAGAGATAATTTGGAAGTGTTTGCTAACATGTCTGTCCGTGTTGCAGTTGGAGCTTGTTTCTATTACTCTCAAAAATATTAAATAATGCCTCAAGTTTTCAAAATGTTCTTTCCTCTTTTGCTCATTAGTCTCCAAAAGTAACATCTGGAGTTACAGGACTTTGATCCACATCAGTGACTCAAATCTAAAGGACAGAGAACCTTTTGGCAAACTCCTTAATAACACTCTTAATAACCTCTGAAAGGATTCAGCCTTTCTCCCAGCTTACCGAGAAGTAACGCACACCCAAGGGATCCTGGAGGAGACGCTCAAAGCAGGAGGACCAGCTGGCCACACGCTGTTCTGGAGCCCCTCGGTTGCTGCCTGCTCCTGGAAGACTGCCATTACTGTTCAGGCTGCTCTGGCTACAGCAGCTCTGCAGCTGGATCCCACTATAGTCTACGAGACAGGAGAGCGCAGTGCAAAGGTTAGAGAGTGCTGATGGGGTAATTCCAGCCAGGGGGGGTACCAGAGCTAGATTCTCCACTGTGGCCTCTCACCCTTTCTAAATGTAACACTGGTGTTTTGTATGTTTTACTCCCTTTGAGCAGTTTTAACTTCGCTGAATGTTTTTGACAAGGAAAGCTGCAGTTACACTGTAATCAGAAAATTATCAAAAATTTCCAAAGGCCGGTACATCAATCACATCTGGCCCTCGTGCTAATGCTATTCATTATTCATTCATTATTTTTGGGTGAATTCACCCAAAATTCTCACAACCTGTTCAATAATTTCCTTCTTTCAGAAAGTTTAGCTCAAGTAAATACGAAATAAAGGAAAGAACACACAATTTGTCAGAAAATTAATGATCCTGTTAGAGAGGGGAAAATTTACCCTAAAGCTTTTTAGACTAGAAAGGCAAGAAATGCACAGCAGAGGTTGCTCACATTGCATGAGGGAGCAGCAGAAAGAGAGTGCAGAGGATAAAAAGGAGAGAAGAAAGAGGTGGCACAGCTGATCACAGGGAGGGACACAAGGAAGTGTGGGTGATGATACGGGAACTGGTACGAAGCTAAAGTGGTGGCCTCGGCCTACACAGTACCTGCTATCATGGCGGCAGATGGCCACTTTGGAGCTGTGAGCAGATCGAGTGAGGAGCGCACAGTAAAAACAAAAAACAAAACGGGTCTCAGTGGAATTGGTTACACATACACGGTTGTCATTCTGTGGAAGTCAATTCGCTGGCGCAGGCGACTGAAATTAAGCGGTTTACATTTCAGAAAGGACTGGTAGCAGGGGCAAGTAAGGTGTAGTACTGCATATCTTTATCTTGCCAATCCACCTGCATGAGTGGGCTAGATCTACAAACAAAATAAAAGAACTGTAAATAGCAGATGACACATCACTTACTGTGAGTAAGGCTGCGTTCTATTTACCTCGGGTAGTGACATCACTCCCAAGTTGAGCACATTCCAGGAGCAAAGTCGGAAAACCAAGGATTTATTTTGCTCCTTGGCGAGGTGAAACACTTCAAGCATCACTAGCAAAATCATGCAGTACTTTTTTTTTGTTGCACTTAAAAACAGTGCATTCACAGTAGAGCACGTCAGTCTGCATGCAGCTTATTTATCTAGTCGCAAATACACAACAGTGGCTTTAGAGATTACAAACGTGCAAATAGTACAGCAGCACAAACTGCTTTACCAGTGTTTACAAGCACTGTCACCATCTTGGATTGTAAGTCGAGCTTGATGGTGCCGCTCTGATGGGTCGTTCCAGAATAAGCTGGAAGTTCTCAGTTGGAATCTGAATGTGGAACACCACTTCAATTCGGATTTACCAGTTGTAAAGTCAGGGCAGCGCCACAAACGCCTAGCTAACAATCTAAGATGGCCACAGTAAATGTAAACAGTAGCAAAACTGTAAAACTTTTAATCCATTCTGCCACTGTTGTGTATTTGTGACTCACTAAATTAGCTATATGCAGACCACTGACAAGTCTCTATCCAAGGATGTGCGGTTTTTAAGCACACAAGTACTATGCTGTATTGTCAGTGATGCCAGGATGGCTCTATGGTGCTAAGAACCAAATTTTTTATTTTATTTTTTTACTTGCTTTGCCAACATTACAACTGGAACATGCTAACTGAGGAGTGATGTCACTCACGGGTTCCTAGGTGTCTGGAACGTGGTATGACTTTCTGAGTTGGCAGTCCCACTTGAGGCGGTTACTCCCATTGAAAATTCTGACTGGGAACTCGGAAATTCCTATTTCAAATGGAAAGAAACATAAGGCGGCCTCTGTATGACCTTTCAAGCCTACACCACATCCTAGTTTAAGTAGATGTCCTATTAAAATGAGACTGGTTTTACATAATGAAGATACATATTTCTTTTTACAGTACAATCAAATTAGTCCTGGTCTGAGGTTTTCTGACAAGCCATTTGTTTGGACTTGGTTTATTGTATTAGGACAGAGGCCCTGGGATCTATGTTTACTACACTGTTGGCTGCTCAGTTAACAAGACAGCTTTAGAAAGCAAACAGCCGTGCATGTCTGATCCACATTAACAGTAAAAGAAACGGAGCTGCACTCCTCAACGCAGCCTCGGTCAGCCTGTTAGCAAGCGCTGTTAAAACTGCTATGAAAGGGAAGACCAGACAGCATACAAGCTTAGCCATGAATGCAACCCAACCACGCTCGGTAAACAGCATTTATTAACAAGGCATGCTGCCTACAGTGAATGCATCATGCTCACTAAAAAACTTTTTATTAGGTCACTTTATTGAGCAGCTACAAAGTTCTGTGTTGAGGGTGAAATATAAAATGAGAAATAAAAACAACAAAAATGAACCAATAAATACTGAAAAGATTAAAAAGGAAAGTTATTTACTTCAGTTTTAAGATCATAAATATTCATAAGCACACAGATTGAATTCCTCTCTACACTTCATAACTCATAAAAAAAAGGAGTTGCACTTACCACCATCTGATGAAGCAGCAGACTGGAAGAGAACAAAGACAGACATGAGTGAGAAGTTGCCCTCGTGACCTCCTGCGCAGACACAAGAGGCTGAATGCTGTGCTGGTAGCACTGGCCATCCAGGCATCCCTGTGCGCTGTGTGTCCTCCTGGTTTGTAAGTGAAATTGTCTCTGCTGCTTGGATAGGGTTGGCCCTTGGGGGGCTTACACAAGAACATTACTTTATGTGGATGGATCTCTACCCCCATACCATGCACAGCTATTCACACCTCCACACCAGTACCCCACCCACAGCTCTGATTGTGCGCATTCCTGCTAACTGCAGTCACAGGATCAGGAGTCATCAAGGCAGACTGCTTAACGCTGAGCTTTTCACTTGCTAATTTGGAGAGTGGCAGTTTTATGCATGTCTAGATGTCCCTAAGAAAGGCAAATGACACGAGCTCCCCTACTGGGCACGGACATCTTTTTAGAAGTTGGTGTAGAGCTGCAGCAATTAACCCATAAACTGAAAGCAGATTGAGAGAAATTATCATTAGGAATCACCAGCTGATTATTGGTTTGACTGACTATCTTCACATTTTCAGCTGAAACAAAGCAAGACGAATTGATTGGGATAAATAATATGTGGATTAATTCACAATGGAAATCATTTGTACTTGGAGTCCTAATTACAGCCATAATAAGTAATTACAGCCAGAGAATAAGGCTCAATAAAAACACCACCCATGTCTGATCTTAACATGGATGAGCAAATATTAACTTGGCAATACTTCAATTTGAAATCACTGCCTCAGCATTAGGCTCGTGTAAACCACACTAATAAAGAGAGATTTAACGTGCAAACTGGAGAGCCGCTGCACAAATATATATTTACATGCAGGGGAGGATATGAGAGGCAGAATCTTAGGGCTTTGTCCAAGAAAATTCAAAAAAAGAAGGAAAAAACAAAATGTGCGTTGGAGGTTTCATCTGAAAAGGAGGCACTATTTCCAGAGGAGTGTTTTCTGAGCTGCCACTTCAAAGTGTGAATACTCAGAGCTGATAAATACGACTAAACAAGGCTCTCATTGCCACGCTCCAGCTTTGGTTTGAACAGCAAATACACTTTGTGCTTTGGTACACTCGCGTAATTCTGTATTGTGGAGCTGTAATATCATAAGAGGAGTGACAAAAACAATGAAAACTATGACTGTCGACTGGTTTTGTCCCCACGCTCTGATTTTACTCATTGTATAAACTCTTATTTTTCAATTAGGAACTGTAAATCAGTCAGCCTCAGCACAACCCCAGACAGCAACCTATTCGCTTTACGCACAAAGGCGAGGGGTATCAGTCATGTTCACCGACGTGACGGCTTGTTTCCATTTTGGGAGTGACCACATGTAAAAGCTCTATCAGACATAGACCGCTAAACCACTAATTGTCCATCACAGCCTTCTTTACAACTCTGCCGCTGCTGAGTCCAACCCCTATATCGTCAACACCCAAAAAAGCCACCCCCTTCTGTGGTGGCTCACATGTGTACAGGAATCATGGGTGGGTAGGATGAGGACCAACATGAAGCCAAAACAGAAGACAGAGAGAAAAGAGAGAACACCCACTCCATTGTCTGTCCCTATGGGACTAAAAACAGCTAAACCTCAAACCTTAAATATATAGTGCGCCACGGCTCGAGTCCAGTTTAAGAAAGAAAAAAAAAAAACTGTGACGTGAATTTTGGTTTTGACCAAACAAAAGGTTAAACACTGAAATCAGAATTTGCATTTTAACTATTCTCAGTGCTTCAATACTCACATCTATATAGATGACAAATTAGTTAACTATCCATGTTGTGCAAGCGCAGAAATTACACAAAAAGTGGGAGAGCTGCAATAAATCATTCGCTTGTGACATACACATTTGTTGTAATCTCATGGTTCCAACCACATTCATGACAGATTTATCCTGGTGACAGAAACGTCTTAAATGTCTTAAAGCACCCAAATAAACTCAAATGTCGCAAAACCCTAATTATTTGATCTTATCTGACATTATAAATTGTTATCCAATTTAATTAAAATTCGAGTCATATTTTGAAATGGAACATAAAGACGTTTCCAAGGCCCAAGGGCAATGGGTTCAAATGTCTTGTTGTCGATGCAACCGTCCCATCACTGTGCCATAACCACCTTCAAGTCAAGTCAAGTAGTGTTTTATTGTCAACCTAACAATACACATTCAAGTATACACTGGGACGAAATATTGTCCTCCTGGATCAAAGGTGCAAGTGTAAAATAAAATGAAAAAATAAAAATGAGAGAATGAAAAAATTCAAATATACATATATACAACTATACAGAATAAGATTAACTAGGAATAAGTACAACAGCCCTCCATCAGCAAAGTTGAGCGTTTTGGCCTCATTTTGATGGTCTGAAAACCGGATGTGACCAGCAAGAAGGAGAGGGACTCTCCGCAGTTCTTTACACAGTTCTTACATCGGTGATTTGGGGGTTGGCTGTGGCTCACGAGGTCAAAAGGTCCGTGCTTTGATTCCCAGACAGCGAACTTTAAACCGAGATAGAGGCATTGCATGCAAAAAATAATTGCTGTGTAAAGCTTTGATTATATGCTGTCGCCAGCACGAACAGCTGGAGACGCCACAACCTGAGTAGTCATTCCTATTATACGTCTTTGAGGTCGAAGCATTGTAATATAAAGTCTGCATGGTCAAACGGACATCCACAGGAACCTCGGGCTCACAGTGTGATGACGAAGTTTATGTCACTCAGACCCAAGCACACCAAATCAGAATTGTGGTCACTTCAAGTATAATGAAGGTATAAAGGGGTCCCTGTCAATTTACTTTCCTATTCCTTTTAATCACACGGCAGGCCCACGCTACAGCATACTCTGCTTTATGCTCAGTTTTATTATAGGACTGCACTTTAGTCAATAAGGCTTAGTGTTAATGTGCTACGAGTGGAAACTAATTATGGACAACATAAACTGTTCAGGAAAGTGCTTACTGATGTTACCCATGAAGCTATGCCCACCTTTTCATATCATCTAGAGCCCGACTGATATAGAATTTTTAAGACGGATACCAATATTTGGTGGTTTAAAACTGCAATATACTGGCTGATATTTGTTTTTCTTTCAGACACATGAAGCATCAAAAGATTTTCCCAACATTTGGATGTGGCATTACTTAATTACTTATATACTCTCTGTTCAACTTTCCTCAGATCAGCTGGTTTTTGCGGCGTTCTTTTAACAGGGAAGGTGCAGAGTGTCCTCTGGTGGACAGACTATGCAACTATGCATAACATGATTGAAGGACGTTTCCCCCATCTCTTATTTTGATTTTTGATTTTAAAAATTTTCATTTATCAGCAGTTATAATGACAACAACAATAGATCAAAAGATAGCTAATATCAGCCAATAATACTGGCCTGCTGATTAATCGGTGGAGTTATAATCTCATCTATGCCTAAACCAAGTGGTCAAAAATCTGATTCAAGATACTGGGTTCACCAAATGTGTGGCTGTTCAGCTTGTTTCTCTTTTTAAATATAATGATTTCTGCAGATGTGGTTCCATACATGAATAAACTAACTTATTATCTAAAAACCTTTTGTCAAATACAAGGACACATGTACAAATCTGTATTTCTAAAGGTTGGCCAGATAAGAAGCCAAACTGCTGGAGTTAGACCACACACAAGCACACATGTCAATGTGTTGTGTTTTTCCAACTCATTATTGCTTCCTTGCCCACAAGTCTCCAACAATGAGGCCAAAGTGATGACCCTGGCACCTCTAGTCAGTACACCACCTTCCTCTGTTGACACCTCTGGTGACAAACAAGAGCACTGTGGGTGGCGCAGCAGCACTGCAGGCCCTCTTTGATCCCTTTTATAGAGTCAAAAGTGAAAATACCCCATTTCCCAAATGGAATTCCCCTAAAAAGCTGCCCACTCAAGTCTGTCAACCAAATGGCCAATATCACAACTGAAGTCATGGCGAGCTTGCTGGCTCTAAAGAAAGCACGATTTGGCTTTCCAGCTGGAAACCACTCTTCCAGCTTTACTCGGGTACAGCCCCCCACGCCATACAGTCTGGCAACTCAAGACACCACATGCTGAAGGAACGTAGATGATCACACCGACAGATTTATGTTTGTGATCTACCACAACTGAAACTTTTATCAGTGTGAAATGGTTGAAGGACCAACTCCATTCACACCTAGTTAATCACACTCGTTATCACCTCTTACAGAGTGTGTTTCACATGTTTAAAAAGTGACTTCTTTTATCTTTTCAGCTTGTTTAGGAACGTCTCTGCCCTGAAAAGGTTGGGTCCAGACGGTCCCTTTCCAGAAATTCCTCACACTTCTATACAAAAAGCCTGGTCTAAACTTTAACACAAATAATGGCCGATTCCAGCACCCCACAAAACAAAACAGCCACAAGTCCCTGCCGCTTCAAACAGCTGTTCTGACTGAGAGAGTGAGAAGAGCGACAAAGAGGGAGATTAATGAGAAAAACAGCTGAGTGAACAGAAGCAGTCTCCTCATTTCACACAGGAGAGGAAGACGAGGTTCGGCCGGCAAGCCACTGTTTACTTACAGTGTTGAAGTTCCAAGTCCTCTTGAAGGAAAGTCTCTTTTTGAGACTCATTGTTCCCTAGTCTGCAACACCAGCGGCAGACAGAATAT
>VVHJ01018754.1:0-14697 GCA_015107715.1 Tylochromis polylepis
TTCCTTTTTGCTAAAGCATATAGTTAGGGCTGGACCAGGTGACCCTGAATCCTCCCTTAGTTATGCTGCAATAGGTGTAGGCTGCTGGGGGATTCCCATGATGCACTGGGTGTTTCTCCTTCACTCACTATGTGTTCATAGACCTCTCTGCACTGAATCATATCTGTTATTAATCTCTGTCTCTCTTCCACAGCATGTCTTTATCCTGTCTTCCTTCTCTCACCCCAACCGGTCGCAGCAGATGGCCCCGCCCCTCCCTGAGTCTGGTTCTGCCGGAGGTTACTTCCTGTTAAAAGGGAGTTTTTCCTTCCCACTGTCGCCAAAGTGCTTGCTCATAGGGGGTCATATGATTGTTGGGTTTTTCTCTGTATTTTTTATTGTAGGGTCTACCTTACAATATAAAGCACCTTGTTGTGATATGGTGCTGTATAAATAAACGTGAATTAAATTGAATTGTATTGTATGTTTTATCTTATTCAGGCTAAAAAGAAAAAAAATGATAGTACTGAGAAAGAGAGTAAAAAAGAGAGAGTAGGTTCATTATTATTATTATTATTATTATTATATTTCTTATTATTATCTTATTATTATTAACAACAACAACAATAATATTAAAATACAATTATTATCATAATATTAAGAAGGAAGAAGAAGAAATAATGCCAACACTGCCAAAGAGGATTTTACATTAGAGGCATACCACCATGATGACCTTCTATCTTTTGAAAACCTTTACAAGGTCAGGGTTTTTGTCTGTCATGACAAAAGCCAAGAAAATAAATATTCATATGTCAGTTTGAATGGAATTACTACAGAAATGTTGTTCACTGCTATTTCAAATGTTTTTTTGGAAACCTGCTGGTATTCTTACACATACCAAAATGAAAACATTGCCTCTAAATACATTTTCTGTAATGACTTCTATAAGTAGTAAAATTGGGCTGGCTGAGCTTCCGAGACTAGAATCACGATCCGCAATCAGAATCACAATTATCCTTACAAATGATAGATTATGAGTTGTGCATGTCTAGTTGCATGGACAGAAAACCTTGTTTTGTTGACAAAATAAGTTCTAGCTCCAGGCTGCAACTAATTCAAAAATACTATTGGCATAAATATGTCATATTCACACTTTTGTCGAGTTTATGTTTTAAAATGCGTTTATTTACCTACAACTTTTAAAATGCAGATAATATGCAAAATTGAGGTCGTCCAAATACTGCAGAAACTCAGTAGTTGGTTTTAGACCATTCATATGTTTCATTGATGTGCACAAAACCCACAAATCCTTAAAGTACACCACTAAAGTACACTAATACCGAAGGACTGTTGTTTCAACATTTCATACATTTTCATACAATACACATAAATATTTATAAAAATAAATATATTAAATTAAATGTGAGACAACACATTCAACACACTGTATGACAGGTAGATAGATATCAGACACAAAAATTGTAAGCTCCAGACAAGTTTATTGAATGAACTATACGTCCCTGAGTACTGATGCAGATTTAATTTAATTTAATTTGCTGTGTTTATCTAAGAACAGTGAATAAAGGTAGGCATGTGTGTTTGTCTGCTGACTGCGGTCAGATTTTTCTTTATGTTTTTCAGTCACAATTTTAGCTGCTTATTCTGTCAGACCATCATCTGCTGCATGTACTGGGCGCGTGCTTTTTTACATGTTTTACATGTTTTTACATTACAGAAACTACATATCGTTTTGTTATGTTCCATGACTGCTTGTTACTATAATCAGTCAGCTCCCTGCTTGGAGTTCGTCTGAGTATTTATCTAAACGTCATTACTGAAATTGTTCCATTTGCTTGAGTTCTCTGTTTACCTCATTTGGGTAGATTCTTTAGTTCTCCATTAACTCAAGAGAGTCCTCTTCAAATAGGCTTTGTTTGCAATGATTGCATCTCGTTGCTTCAGGCCTGCAAATAAGTGACTGTGTATAGCCATAAGAAGTCTGAAAAAATACAACTAAACAAAACATGTAGGCTATCAGGCTTTTGTCATTTACAGTGCTTAATGCAAGGTGGTGTGCACCAGTGTAGGCACAATACAGTATGTATCAAATTCACTAACCACCAGTAGAAAGCTTCTGGTTGGACTTTTTTTTTTTACAAAGCCTTTATTGCCTTTTAAATGCTTTTGCAAGACAGTAAGTTGATGACAGTTCTTTACACACTGTGTGTGAGATTTTGCTTCCTTTTCTGTTTTCCTTTTTTAGGAACAGGTGAGCGGATGGGCTTGGGTGTGTCACAAGGGGTTTCCCTGGCACACCTGAGGGCCATGTGCATTTGAGTGGCTATTTTTTGCCCGATTCTCGTCTCTGTTTTGTTCAAACTTGAACTCTGACAAAGTTGTAATCTGCACTCTGCATTTGCTTCTCACCAGTCCTCTGTCTAGCTCAGCAACTTCACCGGGATCTTCCAGAAGGGCTTCTGCTAAGACCTTTCTCCTCTTCCACAAGCCTGATACAGCAACTCGCACCCTGTGCCACTTACCTAGACCAGTGTTTCCCAACCTTTTGGAGCCACGGCACATATTTCACATTAGAAAAACCACACGGCACACCACCAAACAAAAATGTCACAAAAAGCATATTGATCATTTCTCCCCGCGCACCAGGCATAGTGGAACTGGCTCGTTTGTCCCCAGTATACCTTTGTTGCTTTCTTCTGACCACTGCTCATGCTAGGGCCTTCATCTGGGTCGCAGTTTTCTCCAGGACCCAGGTCACACTGACCGCTTTGTCTTTTCACATATTTATCTATTGCTATTACGTGCTGCGTTGTCTCACTCGCAGCATGACTAATTTCTTCTTCGTCATCTTCTGTTTTACTGGCAGTTGGCAACCCATTTAATTAGAGCAGGTAGTTGTACTGCCCTCTAGTGGAAGACAATGTAATTGTTCTGCCCGTTATTCACGCCGGTCGCTTAGAGCACCAATCAGGTGGAACCAGATAATCTTCCACGACACACCTATGTGCCGCGGCACAGTGGTTGGGAAACACTGACCTAGAAAACCACACCTCCACACCTTTAGACAACCACTTCTCCACCCGTGCTTCTCTCTGCCTCAGCTGCCTGCCCTCAATCCCATTTGTAAAAGTGTGACAAGAAATTGTCAATGCTGTCAGATACTCTCACCCTTTTCTAATTATGCGCTTACTAGTCATTAACTGCTATTTCCCTTTCTCTAGATCGCCTGAGATCCTCAGTCTGTTTCACTCCTGTACCTAGTTTTTTCACCATTTTTCACTGTAGTGTGTGGAGTTGGTCTGCTCCTTGGGTCCACCTTGGCAACACATGACACTGTGCACCATGTAGGCTATTACTGTCAATCTACCCATAATTACAATTACTTGTTTTATAGCTACAACCACACAAAGAGGCAAATCTGTTTTCTTATTAAAATACTTTTGGTAACTCCATATATATATATGTGTGTGTGTGTGTGTGTGTGTGTGTGTGCGGACTTTTACTGAGGCAACAGTTGTTTTACTGGTATGTGGGTTGGTCATCGAGCAACATGAAAGGCAAACATAAGGTTCCAGTTAGCTAATGTTAACTGATATCTAATGATGTGATAATCAAATTAGTAATAATCAAATGTAATGTGAGTTAAGATTGTTTTCATTTTTTTATGCCTAAATAACATAAATAACATTATAAGGTCTAATACATAATTAACACCTTGCATTGATGTGTATGTCTGTGGATGTTTCTCTGCTCAAAGCTTTTAAAGACAGCTTTGCTTTGACTGAGCTACAAAGGATTTTGGTATCTGGTGAATATAACTCAAAATACTTAATTTTTTTCATTGAGCTCCTGTAATTTACTTGTTGACATTTTGATGAGCTGGCTTATATATTACAGGCATCTGAAATAAAGATACTTATGGGTTCCTCCTGTGAAAAGCAATTATCAGTCTTCGTTACACTGCAAAGGTAAAGCGTCACTGCAAAGGCTCTGTAGTACTGGTGAGTATTTAAACTGTATTTACTGTAGCTGTCACATTTGCTGTGTCGCTGGCAGAGTTTGACCCAAACGCAAGACTCTGAAAGCACCAAGTAAAACTCCAAACAGCTTTATTGCAAATCAAAATACAAAGAGAAGCAGGTAGGGACACACATGAAGTGAGGGCCAGCATTTCTGACGTTCAGTAATCACCTCATTGTTTTGACATAGAGGTATAACCCCCCCCCACATAACTAGCTACACAACACTGCACACCAGCTGTACACTCCAAAAGTCACAAGTCTGTCGCATCTCAAAACTTGCCAACTTTCCCCCGCTTCCTAAGCAACCAAATGCCACGTGTCAGCATACCATTTTTGGATTTTGACTGAAGTGGTGCATTTTAGTGGTAGTTTGTAGTCCGCAATTTAGACACAAAGTTGAAACAGAGAGTCAGCGAGGCTGGGTCTTGCTGCTACATTAAATAGGTCATAGGTTTGGATGTGCCGGTGCGGGGTTAAATCACATTTTTTGGTGTTTATAAAAAAATGCTCTCTGATGATCACGATGAAAATTGAAAATGTCTTTATTTCAGTATGTGCATGAAAATAAAGTAAAAATAACCGTGTTATGAAATATGAAGCATATGCAAAAATGTTTTATAAGACAAATCTTTTTTTAATCTTTTAAACAGATTGAGACGTGCAGTGATGCCCGCAGAGTGATCCTTAAAAGGCATCAGTTGTCAAAGGCGAGCTCTACGCAGACTTCCTGGATGTGTTGCAGAACTTACAAAGACACACAAAGACAAAGTGCGGCCTTAACACCGACGTCAAGCTTCGGCTTATGGATACGCTTTTTGGAAACTACTGAACTTCTCTTCAGTGGACGGAGTCCTGTGGGTGTGTCACTACTGGCATACTAACTTGTGAAACATAGGTTTCATTGCACTCATTTCACATCCATGGATCCACTGAGGAGACTGCAGTGAGACTGTTGAACACTCCAAACACAGACAAACCAGAGGACATTAGGACTATCCTTTGGTCTTCCAAGAGTCAGTAAGCTCTGGAATAATTGTGCTGTTATTTGGACTATTGAACACTTACTTTGTACCTGGATACTCTCCTGAGTTGAAGGATGCTTTTTAGGTACTATGGCTGCTCTCTAGTTGGTCTTGGAGGTAAAAGGCAGATTTTGCTTGGGGCGATTCTCACTTTACTAAGAGAAATTTTAGTAATTTTACTACTGTTAATTCACTGTTGCCCCTTACCTTGCTTGAGATGGAGCAATATGTTTTTCAGTGCTGTGTTCAAAAGTGTGTCACATGCTTACTATGTTAACCGTAAGTCCAGTTTTGTAATTACATAAAATTGACAAAATGCAGATAATTGGATAAAGACATATGTTTGTGTTGATTGCCTTACTGTTGTTAAAGTGTTTAGAATGAATATTTTAGATATGTCTAGTTAAACTATATGAATGTAGCAAATCCATTTATCATTGGCAGATGTCAGTCTGTAGACCAACAAATATCTGTAAGTGTAATTGGAGATGACCAAAACAAATACAAATACTGCAAACATGTTAAATAGCAGTTTAACGGATATAATAGAATAAATAATTATTAAAGTGAAATAATTATATTGGTTTAACATAAGGTAGCTAAATACACTGAACATAAAATAAAAAGTTTAAATGTAAACAAACATTTTGTCTTACATTAACTTGAGATAACATGAATGAAAAACATAAAATAACAAATAAAAATCACGTTCATTTAAAGTTGCACACTTATAGAACAGAAAATTTAGCCTGACTAAACATAACTTTATTGCGTGCCACCAATGTACATATTTTTTTCATGTTGCGCCAACAGGTTATTTTTTTTTCGGGCACTTTGTGAAATGTTTGTGAAGGCTCTTTGTTCTTCCTTTTAATCTTTTCCTATGAAGAACACCTGCACACATGCTTTTCCTTCTCCCAATGATACCTGCATCACTAGTTTCAGCAGGCAGTGTCTGAGAATTGCTCATGTTGGAAGGCGACAGCGCTGCAAATAGCACGTCATTCATTTCTGCTGAATAACACTCTGAATGGCACTCATCAGGAGACTAATCACAAGTTGACAACATCTGTCCGTGCCGCTGTGGTTCTGTCAAAAGTGCTCAGCACTGCCAGTTTTTCAAATAATTGTCCCTCAGGTGTCATGTAAGCTTTTTTTTCCTTGCAATTTACTTGTCATCTCTCAAAACCTGAAATTCTTTAAAATAAAAAAAAAAAAATACAGAAGTGAGAACTAGAACTATAAAAGCCAGCTCTGTGAGAGGAAAGCTACTTTTCAAAAACCTGACAAATAAATATATGCGAGACTAGAGACCCAATGAAATCTAATTGTTGATAGTAACACTGTGAAAATGACATCTAGTGCCAGCTGTCAGCACTACAAGCTTTCTTGTGCATTTGTAACAGGAGTAGGTACCTTAATCCTCAGTCAGTAACAAAATTTTGTCAATATTGCAACCCTACAGCATATAAACTAAAGTGAGTTCACAGTTTTATTATGCCCTCATTTTGGAGAGGAATCCATTGTTAAAAATAAACAAACAAACAAAAGCAAACTGGCAATCTCTCTATTATCTAGCTAAAGCAATAAATCATATATGGGGCTGGATTTGACATTTGTGAATAACAGCAAACTGCCAAGTTCATGGGTCTTAGACTCAGTGTTCTACGTTTCAGATGATTTTTGCATAGTTTGTTCCCTAAGTTTTTAGTTAACCTGCCTCCACTGTGTTCACTGCATCCAGCAGTTAGGTGCCCATTGCTGTGACAGATGTTTCCTTGTTTAGTTATTTCCTGTTTATTTTGTTGACCTCACATCTGGTGTGCATTGTATTTCATTTTGCTTCCCCTGTCTTGTTTTGCCCAATTAGTTCCAGCTGTGTTCTCTGATGTTTCCTATCTCCCTAGTTACTTTGCGCATTTATAGCCTTTGTATCCCCTCAGTTTGTTGCTGTGTTGTATCATTTGTTTGCTTGTGTTGTCACCATTAATGTTTATAGACTTCATTTTCAGTGGGCTTTTTTGCTGCTTGTCGCAATAAAAGTTTTTTTTTGTCTTTTGTTAAATACCTCTATTCTCAGAGTCTCCATTCCACAACACGTAACACAACATGTACAGTAACACAGAATTTAAAAAGTCGGTGTTCCTAGATGGCTGATGTGGTTTTCTGGCTCCAATTTCCTGCTTTGAGTTACTATTTTTGCAATTAAGAGACAGCTGTTTTCCTTAAAAGTTAGTGGAGACCAAAAACTGAAAAAAAAGTGTTCCAATGGTAAAAGGTTTACAGTAATAAGTTTAACTGCTCTAACTGCATTCTAAGCTTGTTGATAGCATTGTCAATTACGTTGCAGTTTCTTAAAGTAATGTTTTTGAGACATTTGAATTATGAACAGCTAGAATAGCTAGAATATATTGTGATATTTAAGTCAGCTGACTTATATCTTCTAATCCTTCTAATCCTTTTATTGGGCGTCAGAGGGCAGTTGGAATAATTTATGTAGGCCCCATGAGCTAAAATCGACACCAAGTTTTGCAGTGCAAAAACAAAAGGGGAAACTTTAATTGACAGGGAAATGAGAAGCTGCTTCTCTGTACACAACTCAGACTGTCACTATCTTTTATGGAGAATATATTAGCAAACAATCTGTTTCAGCTTTACAGTCACCCTTGATTCAGTAGCAATGAGGACAGGATTTACGCTAAAGAGGACATAAAACACCGCATTTTAGCTGATCTGTTTCACTAAAGTGATGATTTTGATTATAATCGATTTTTGTTTGATAGTAATTTTCTGGCTTGCCTCTGTACTGATGTTGTATCACTGATGCTAGCCTCAGGATGGCACAGCACAGTACAAGTAGTTCATTTATTACTGTACAAAAAAAGGAAAATGGCAGAAAATGAAGCCCACAGGTGTTCTGATAACATACCCAGACATCCAGCAGCATATGGGTTTAAGCCAATGAGCAGGAGAGAGAGTTAAAAATAAATATCTCAGAGGGCCAACTGGTGTAAGGTGTGGTGAGGTTCAGCAACACTGCTTGAGCAGGTATGAACAGTGCATAGTGATGCTGATGGGAAGTGAAGTAACCAGCTGTCAGGAAGCTGGTCACTTGCTTAGGGATGTTTCCTGCATAATGCTATCTGCACTTACCAGACCCTTTGCTGTGAGAAGGAAGTTTCAAAGCTATCCCTGCAAGAACTCCGTGCAGAGACTCAAAGCAATTCATCAACAGCAGGTGCTGTGACTTTTGCTAACAATAAATTAGCAATAACTTCAAAGCATTTGACCTCAAGTCAAGGGTCAGAAGCATTTCAAAGATCAGTAATTACTGATCTTTGAAATGCTGAATGAAACTGTGCAGTTTAAACAAGCCAATAATTTTAAGTTGACATTCATATTCACTGTTGGTGTTTAGCTAATAATACACTGGGAAAAGAAAGCCTTTACCCCTTAATATAATTTGGGGTTAAATACTGCTGGACGCACATTGCAATTTTTTCTATAAATAGTTGCTTTTAAAAAAAATTATTTTTTTTTATTTGATAGAAGAAATATATTTCAAAAATGTTGGGACTGGGCTATGTTTACCACTCTGTAGCATCCCTTTAAATGCCTGAGAACTGAGGAGACCAGTTGCTGGACATTTGGGAAAGGAATTTTCTGCATCTTTTTGGTCTCAAACACCCGATCCTCCACACAGTCTTCATTTGTAAAGTACTCCAAAGCTATTAAAGCTAACTGGTAGATTCTTCAGTTTCATTGCAGCTGTAGCCAACGTTTACTGCTTAAGGGTAGAGGCATCAAAAGCATCAAAGTGGCTATTCTTCCCTTGTCTTTTTAAAGATAAAATTCATTGCTACAGCCAGGGGAAATACAAAATTCACCGTTTAGACCTGTTTTTTTGTTTCTGTCTCTGTGTTTTCCATTGGATTATTAGTTCTGTCACTAGTTAGCTTACATAAATCAATGTAGGACTATTAACAGCAACAAACCAAGGAACACAGTAATGTCACATTATGTATTTGGACAAGATGGCACTACATTTGCTCTAAAACTGTAACTTAAAGAAAATAATATATATATATATATATAATTTAAAAAAAAATAAAATAAATCCAGCTTCATGCACAGTGTTAAATGTGTAACAGTTGTTTCAGAGTAGGTGTCAGTGGTATAAATTTAACTTGGTACATGGAGTGTTTCATGTACTCTTTAAGAAGCAACACGGTCATCTTACAGTAATTCACTTGATAAATTCTTATGAAAGTTTAGGCTCAATTTAAATAACATGTCTTCAAGATGTTTTATGTCATCTAGATTTGCCAAACACTGTTTTCTTATTCACAGTGAAGGTGCAGCACCTTCTGAATTATTATATGCAAAGTTAAAGTTGTTTATGTTGCTGACACTATGCGAGTGTGAACATTTTATGCCAGTTATATAAGTTATATAACGTGCAAGACAACACTGCAGATTTGAGACATTCAAGCAGTTTAAATCTTGAAAAACACAGTTCGGCAATGAAGTGAGCAAACAAGCGCCAACACTATCCTTTGAGGGAATGTGATAATGTTCATTATCACTAGTGACAAACATGAAAAGCAAACGGTAAGAAGCGAGTCTGCAATGCCACTCTGCAGGAAAAACATTTAAGACTCTGAGTGCCAGCAACAATTTCTTCGGCTGCCCAAAGATCTCCCCACATAGTATTTCTTTTCTTTAGTGCTAGTCAGAGAAACGTCAAGTAAGATAATCCATTACTTTCCCCACTGACTAGAACACATACACACACAAGCATAAAGGCAATATACCAGGTTGACTGGCTGTTGATGCCAGTATATTACTTGTAATTCTAACTTAAAACTCAATTGAATATGTAGTCTGTGTAAATCACACCAGTCCACACTGTAGTTCTTCTAATAGGGTTTAATTGATTTAATTTAACTGCCTTAGGGCAACTGTAGCTGTGATTCGGTGCTATACAAATAAAACTGAATTGAATATGACTTAAGACTTAGTTTATGATGTTTTTTTAAACACTAAGGAAACCAGTAAATGCAGGGAGGCGGAAACGCTGAATGACTGAGGTGGTGAAGGGCTGCTAGCGTGTGGAAACCAGGTTCTGCTGGCTCTAGATAACTGTAAAAGAAAGAGCAACAGCTTGGCTGGAAGCATTCACGTTATGTTGGAGAGTGAACATCTGATCCTGTAGAGAAGCGGCGCCTGACTTACACTGCTGAATGCACAGTTGGAAGCACAATTAGAACACAAAACACACAAAGACAGGCACACGTAGTGGCACACAGAGCATCTTAGGTGGTATTCTTGCTATGAGGAGCCAACAATCCAAACAAGCCAAACAATCAAAGGATGAGCTGTGGCCTCCAGCCAACTAATACTTTGATTCTCGTCAGGCCACAGACTGTGCAGGTTCATCTCCTTCGATCCACCACTTTGAAAAGAAGAAAGGGCCTCAGCCTATAATTAATTTTAAACCCTGTTGTGGTAAGTGTATGTTAATAAAAAAGCTACAGATTAATTTCCATCTAGAGATAAATAGCCGTTCTGCATGTGGAAGAAAATTAACGTGAAACAAGCATCGGGGGGTGTTGTGTGGGAATCTCAAGCGTATCTGAATGCGTGGGGAGTTAGTTCAGCCACCTTTACACTGAGGTAACGCTTTGCTTCACGTGTTGGTTTCGAGAAACTTTTAAATTAACTTTGGCAGCTTTCATGTTAATAAAGGTCAATATAAATGTTCTAGTCTTGGACAAACAGTTAAAAAAGTATAGCAGCAAACTCGTGATTCAAAATGATAACAAAAAATATTTTTATGCCACCACGCGTTTACAACTCCACTGGAATCCGAAAACCTATGAGTTCTAGGTGAGGGCGCTCTATCACAGGATTTCCACACAGCTGAAATGATAAAATAAAAATAAACCATGGCTTACCCCTTGGTGAATGATGCTTCCAAATTATGTTGGCATCAGGTCGACCAACTGCCAGGCACATGAGATTGACGTTGCTGCCTTCATTCACTGTGACGTCCTTTGATATGTTGGTGATCCTGGCAGGTACTGAGGGTAGAAAGAAGAAGCATGATTGATGTTTTTACTCTAATTAATGACAAATAAGCGATGTACTTGCTTTTGCATGTGGTCAGACCCATGATGAGGTTAAAAATAACCCCAGGGTCGGGGACTCAATTAGCATGAAATTAGCTGACAAATCTCTCAATTTTCTGGCTCGGTGTGATGTTATACATGATTGATTTTCTTCATCATGTATCTATGCCACATTGCTCATTAGACAAGCATCAGACTAATTTGAAGTAAGACAGGATTTTAACTTTCGCCAAGGAAATTTGATTTGTGTGTGTATGTGTGTGTGTCAGGCTCATTGATTGAGCGTGCTCTGTAAGAGGATAACCTCAAGTCAAGGGTTAGAAGTTACTGTCCTTCACTGTAATTTCACTCTCTCATATTGACTTGAACTTTAAAACCACATTAGCCCAAAGTGCTGGGTTGACATTCACAGAAGAAAAGGACAGGTGAAAATGGGCATGTGTGTTAAATGATCATATATAATTTCATATCAAGAAAACAAAAATACAACAGTACAAACCTAGCCACATATATAGTATTAGGCAATAATGTTACTGTGATGTGAAAGTGTTTGTCCCCTTCCTGATTTCCTATATTTTTGTATGTTTGTCACACTTCAACGTGATCATTAAGCAAATTTAAATATTAGACAAAGATAACACAAGTGAACACAAAAGTTTCTCAATGAAGGTGTTTATGATTAAGGAGAAAGAAATCCAAACCTACTTGGCCCTGTGTGATTGTCCCCTAAACCTAATAACGGGTTGGGCAACAACTGCGATCAAGCGTTTGTGATAACTTGCAATGAGTCTTTCACAGCGCTGTGGAGGAATTTTGGTCCCGCTCGTCTTTGCAGAATTGTTGGAATTCAGACACATCGGAGGGTTTCTGAGCATCGACCGCCTTTTTAAGGTCATGCCACAGCATCTCAATTGGATTCAGGTCAGGACTTTGACTAGGCCACTCTAAAGTCTTCATTTTGGTTTTCGTGAGCTATTCACAGGTGGACTAGCAGGTGTGTTTTTGATAATTGTCCTGCTGCAGAACCTAAGTGTGCTTCAGCTTGAGGTCACAAACAGATGGTTGGACATTCTCCTTCAGGAGGTTTTGGTAGAGGGCAGAAATCATGGTTCCATTTACCACAGCAAGTCTTCCAGGGCCTGAGGCAGCAAAACAGACCATCACACTACCACCGCTGTATGTGATGTTCTTTTTCCTTTACTTTTACGTTAGATGTAATGGGACACACACCTTCTAAAAAGTTAAACGTTTGTCTCCTCAGTCCACAGAGTACTTTCCCAAAAGTCTTGGGGATGATCAAGATGGTTTCTGGCAACTTTACTGAGACGAGCCTTTCCTTTTGCTCAGCAGTAGTTTTCGTCTTGGGACTCTGCCATGCAGGCAGTTTTTGCCCAGTCTCTTCCTTATTTTGGAGTCATGAACACTGAACTTAACTGAGGCAAGTGAGGCCTGCAGCTCTTTGAATGTTGTTCTGAGGTCTTTTGTAACCTCTTGGATGTCATTGCTGCACTTTTGGGATCATTTTTGTTGGCTGCCCACTCCTGGGAAGGTTCACCACCATGTTTTCACCATTTGTGGATAATGGCTCTCACTGTGGTTTGCTGGAGTCCCACAGCTTTAGAAAAAGCTTTAAAACGTTTTCCAGGCTGAGAGATCTCAATTACTTTTTGAGGATCTTCGGGTGTACTCCACCTGGTCAGGCAGGTCCTGCTTGAATGATTTCTAGATTGAGAACAGGTGTGGCAGTAATCAGGCCTGGCTGTGGCTACAAAAAATGAACTCAGCCTTCCAAAGATGTGGTCCACAACAGTTAATTTATGCTATAATGGGGAGGGGGGGCGGATTTTTCTCCCCTTAATAATAATAATGATAACAAACACCTTCAGTCAGAAACTGCATTTTCTTTTTATTTGTGTTATCTTTGTTTAAAATGGGGCAAACACTTTTTCACGTCTTCTTCTCGTCTATGCACAAAATTCACAAACACAACTGTGGGCCTAAAATGCTTTTTCTTTACTTATAAATCAGGTTTTATGCACTGGGAAGGTTCACAAGATGGTAGCGAGACCTGTTATGATGTTCATTGCTTTTAATGCTCTACATATTCTATAGTCCTTTAAAAAAAAATCTCAAAAGTGCAGTAGAAACAAGACAGAGTGTCACATGCTGATGTACAGAGCTATGACCCAAGAAAAACCTGAGCATTCATGGTGGCAAAAACCAGCAACATGGAATAGTGAATTGCAAATTATATGTCTTATGCTGCCACCGATATGACATGTCAAATGTACAAGTATCAAGAACTTGGATAGTGCAGATTAGTGAATGTCATGAGACAAAGAGACAAAAGTATCATAGAAGCTCTTATCATGGAGCCTCCATAGATCTCTACCACAGTAGGCAAGACCCAAGTTATCGCTCATGCAAAAGTGCTTGCTAAGACAATCTAGCACATACTAACACGATCTACAATACCAGCTGTGACAGGGTAAACCAAGAAGGGATTTTTCCAGTTTTTCAAATGCTACTGAGCAGTCCTTACTTTTGGACATAATCTCTCTTCTTCCTCTCATATCCTGTCTTGCATGCATCTTTGTCCATCTTTAATAAGTACTTGTTTTTTCACACTTAAAAATACCTCTGCAGCACATTTATTGATAGAGCCTGGTCAGTGCTCTCCATATGGAGTCACAAATACATATCAGTGGAACTATAGATTAAAAGTCTTACTGTTTAGAACTGTTAACGTACAGTACCGCCATTTTGGATTGTTAATGGTCGCTCCGACTTTCCGAGCGAGAAGTCCAAGTTGAGGGGGGCGTTCTATGGAATTATCGGCTATTGTCGTTAGCTGAAGAAAACATAATTTAAGCAATTAATTTTAAATTCACGTGCGCGGGTATTCATTGCCACAAAGAAGCCATCGCGCACGCGAGAGCGTCTGCTTTTTGCAGGCTGCTACAGTTGCTCTTTGCACTCACTGAGGAATTCTGCTTGCTTGAATCAACTGACCTTTGACTGTTTGGAGGACCCCAAAGGTGATGCTGAAAAACTAGTTCACGCATTTATTACTTCCAGGCTGGACTACTGTAATTCATTATTATCAGGATGTCCTTAAAACTCCCTGAAAAGCCTTCAGTTAATCCAAAATGCTGCAGCAAGAGTCCTGACAGGGACTAGAAAGAGAGAGCAGATTTCTCCTATATTGGCTTCCCTTCATTGGCGTCCCTGTTAAATCCAGAATTCAAAATCCTGCTCCTCACATACAAGGTCTTAAATAATCAGGCCCCATCTTATCTTAATGACCTTGTAGTACCATATCACCCTATTAGAGCACTTGGCTCTCACACTGCAGGCTTACTTGCTGTTCCTAGAGTATTTAAAAGTAGAATGGGAGGCAGAGCCTTCAGTTTTCAGGCCCCTCTTCTGTGGAACCAGCTTCCAGTTTGGATTCGGGAGACAGACACTATCTCTACTTTTAAGATTAGGCTTAAAACTTTCCTTTTTGCTAAAGCATATATTTAG
>VVHJ01018765.1:2580-13861 GCA_015107715.1 Tylochromis polylepis
TTTTTTTGAGTGTTTTTTTTTTTTTTTTTTTAAACATTTATTATGCAGGGTACTGAATTGCCTCCTCGGTAGATATCAGTCTAACTATGCTTCCTTGCAAAGGTACCGCTTTTAATTTAAATAACTGGACTGTTTACAACATACATTTAAAGTATATTTGACGGTAACCGTGACAACTTAAACACCTGTTTCCTTAATAAGATTCCAGTCTCTGCTTTGTAAAGCCACATTTCTGAAACATAAACTTAGTGCTTGAGGGGCTATGGAAATGACAGGCTGTTTATTATTCCATTCACTACTGTTATTCAGTATAATACACACTGTGGGAAGCCAGAAAGGTGAGAAAGTATTGCTGAAGAAAATCCATTTTGCATTATTTCTCAGCTGGACAGGGGATAAGTCTGATCATGTCACCTTTGTTTTTGCTGAGATGGAAATGGCAACATGGAAAAGGGAAGGATTAGATTTTAAGAGAGGACAGGGGCGTTGGTTTTTGAGTTTTGAATCTAAGAGAGGAGATGCATCTCTTTTTCTTCTCTGAAACTTTTCCTTATCTAAACTAACTAGTGCAGGTTTTCATGATGAAGTTTTTGTTTTTGTTTCTCTGTATGCCAGTAATGGACCTTTGCTGATGCATTGTGGTAGAACGGTGGACTTGCAGCACTAAGCAATACATAGTGGTTTACAGAGATTTCTGAGAGAACTTCACGTGCCGCCAACATGCATAGATGAGAGGAATAAGTCAAACAGTCAAACTCTGTGCTTGTCGTATATAGGAAAACTTTAGTGCGAGATCTTTCAGCTTGTGACATCAATCCCAGTCATCATGAAACATTATAGACAACTTATCAGATAAAATGTCTGTGAAGCATGCTTATCAACTAAGGAGGGACCCACAAGTATAGTTGTTGGTGTCCTTCTAGGTGGCCATGTGGTTTCAGATAATGAACTACATAAAATCTATTGCTTAAACTTTTGGCCTGTATATATTATAGTTGGTATCAAGTCCAGTTTATGCCCCAAATATGGTATTACCTGTAACAGTGAAACCACCCACCAAAGACAGAAAACTTTAAAAGACATCTAAACAATGTTGAGATTTAGTTACAAGTCAAAAGCTTAAAAAAAAAGATGATTTTACGTTTCAATGAAGGTACATACGAAAAAAAATCATATATAATGAGACACAACCCGATACTGAAACTGTATAAATGTATTTCTTTTAAATATATAATTAAAGTATTGTCAGGTAATGTTGGTTGATTTTATTCTTTTGCTTTACAATAGGGATGCACCAATTGCAGTTTTCTTTACCCATTCCATTGTTTTGTAAGTGTAACCTTTTGATTTTCTTTCTAAGTAAAACTGATAGCACATAAAGCAAAAATCTACTTTTTTTCAATGCAAAATATTATTTTCGTAATAAATGTAATTATTAAACTTCAGAAAACTGCAGTAAGCTACAAGATTTCTTGCTTAAATAACCAAAAGTGAAGTGCTCTGTTGCTGTGCACCCACCTTTACCTGGCATATTTTACCTTGCCGAAAAAAAAGCAATTGCGTCACTTTCCATTATGTTTATAACTTCAGCAGATAACAGGACAATAACCCTTTTTCTCTTTTTCACTCATCTCTATAGTTTCCCTCATAACGCCTTTGATCCTTTGCTCATACCGAAGGCTGCTGGCTTTTGGCTGCCTCTGTGCTCTGGATAGCTTTATCTTTAGCCACTTTGCTTTTGTTAGCTTATTTCAAATGTCCACGTTTTGTCAACATGGATAACAGTTCATCACCTGTAGCTCACATTACCTGTGGTGTACCACAAGGTTGGACTTTAGGCCCCTTTTTATTTTCTATTTCTATATACATACACAATGCAAAGATATACGTACCGCTGAAGCATGAGGATACTTAAAGCCTAGCTGCTCTTTTTGACTCTATGGTCTCAGTAGCTGGATAGTGTAAAATTTCCTCCCATTAAATGTGCCAAAATGAGAAATCTTACTGCTCAGTGATCCAAACCCCATCACCTATTTGGAAAGTGGTCTGTTTAAAATCTTGTCTGTGATATGGCTTCTTTGTCTTCTCGCAAATTTCCAAATTAAGGTCACAAGTCTAGCAACAAAGTTGTTCTAACATACTATTAGTGTTGCTCGAGTTCTGACCCCATACAGTACGCTGACAATTGTATCATCTGTGTTGCCAGAAATGCCTCACATGCTGACTTTAAAATTGCAAAACCTGTATTTCCATATCCACCAGCATATATATCAACAAAATCTCACATAGGGAAGTCACCTAGCTCAAATTAATGCAACACCTTCCACAGTCTGTGCCCTTTAAATCTATCTCTGAATGTCATTTCCCCACAAATTCCTCAGGCGTTTTTATGATAACTATGTATTACTACAGGCTAACACATAATAGAAAACTTTGGCCCTCATTTATCAAATGTGCAGACAGCACACTTTAATCTTGAGTGTGTCCTTTCTGATGTGCTAATTTGAACTCTGATATCATGCTGAAAAATGTCACAGTACGGTGATGGTTTGATAGACTCTCCACTCCTGTGATAAAATGTAAAAACAAGATTCACTTTAGAAGAAACTTGGGATTGCAGATCTTATAAAGGCAAAGCAGACATGGTATTCTACTAAATGGGCTCAGCTGTCATATGGCTTTTGGTTTCTGAGTGCCACACAAGCGTTTCATTGATTTTTCCCAGGTTTTTTTTTTTTTTTTCAACATTGCATTTTTGAGAGTGATTGATCAGTGTGTTTGTTTGCTTTCTTTAAACCATTAATAAACACTGAAGGCCCACAAATCTCCATAGCTGGGACGGTGCTGTAAATCCAATAGTCTGAATGAATAAAAAATAGTTTATGGTATTGGACATGAGACCAGGCTCATGGTGCTTGATTACACCATGAGCTGAGTCTGCACCTCATTCATCAGGCATGAACTAATGTAATAACTATGTGTGGATATGCAGTTTATGTATTTTTTTTTTAATATATTTCACCCATTTAACTTTTTCAGTTATTTCCTTATTGACTGATCGCAATGTTTGTTTGTATTTTTTACACCGCAGGGGTTGCTTATTGCCTTCCACCGACCAATAAATTACTGTGAAGAACCTCAGTATGACTTGGATGATTTCAACACAGTGAAAAAAGCAGTCTTAAATGCTTCAGTCTTTAAATTGCTTTTCTTAGATTGTTTAAATATGCAACATTTAGATGGGCAACGAAGAAATATACAGATTTCTGCTTAATGTAATCACTGCAGAGTGCAGACGGGTATCATTCATCTTTGAAGGGGTTTGTTTTTTGGGGGGGTTTTTTGTGTGTGTGCTTTTTTTCCCCTTGTCTCTTTCTCACTGGCTGTAAAGTTGGCTCAAAACTCGATACTTTGTTTTCTTTAACTGAGATTGGGATTGTTGTAGAAGGTATGATTTAGACTTTGCCAGAAGAAGTTGGAGATTGATGCAAGTTTTGTCTTTACAAGTAGCACAGAGTGTAGTAAATGGGTTCAGCCATCATACAGCTTTCGTTTTCTGATTGCCAGATCAGTGCGGCGTTGATTTTTTTTTTCTTACTTTTTATTTTTGAGAGTGAGTGATCAATGTGTTTGCCTTCTTTAAACCATTGATAAACACCAAAGTCCAACAAATCTCTACAGCTGGGTCGGTGCTATAAATCCAGTAGTCTGAATGAATAAAATTACTTTATAGCATTGGAAATGTGACAAAATTCAGGGTGCTTGATTACACTGTGAGCTAAGTCAGCACCACAGTTGTCAGACATAAACTACATAATAAGTATGCTTGGACAGACTATGTTTGCACTGATTGTATTATTTATACATATAATTTTTTTTTCATATTACTTTTTTCTTACTTATCAAAGGCAGTGGAAGGATTGGCATTGGATGTGTGCAGCCTAAGTTTAAACTTGCCCTTCTTCCTCCATGGCCTTTGCGTAGAAGATGTATCCAGCCGCTCATGTCAGCTCTGTGTGTGTGTGTGTGTGTGTGTGTGTGTGTGTGTGTTTTGCTTTTCTTGTTCATGTTTAATTGAAAGGGTTGTGTGCTAAATTGTCAGCTAGGTAACTTGAAGACCTGAGGATTACCTGGATTACCTTAGATGCAACAAATAAGTATGCTTCAGTCTGTAAAGAGTTTTTCTCAGACTGTATTATGTTATTAAATAACAGGTAGGGATTTAAGCAAAGATATGGATTTCTGCTTGATGTAATCAGAGAGTAGGCCTGCAGCAATAATCTCTGAAAACTTGATTCTTAAGTGGGTTTTTTTTTTTCTACTTACAGATGATGCAACGCTAATGCGCAGCCATCAGCCTTTAGATGAGTGAGTCGCAACAAAAACACCTGAACATCAATAGTCTACAGTAACAGTAAGCATCATTATCAGCTATCTTCCAAGCTCTCTGTGAAGTTATAATTATGTGTCGTCATGGTTATACAGCATGCTTCAATCCTCTTCCTTTGAGATCCTGCTAATGCGCGTGCTTATTGTTCTGAACAGTGAATATCACTGTGACTGTGGGAGACGGTAGATGGCATATGGTAGCAATCACACCTACAGCTCTGACACATAATATAGCTGTGTATATTCTCGTCAGGGTTCCGCTGCTTTGTGATAAACGCAGACAGGAGTGAGGCGACAGTCCGATGCCATGTTGTTTATCTTTCTTAAAAAATGTATTTATGCTCGCCGGTGACATTTTGATTCTCTTTTCCTTTAGAAGCGCATCTTTCAAATTCATGCAGTGCTGGAAAATATTACAGAATGATATACACTTTTATGTTGCTGTCCATATATTCTAGGTCGGTGGTTCCCAGGAGTTTTTGAAACCCTCTTATATGCACACCTGTAAGTGACATGTGACAAAATATATGAGCTGACGTCAGTAAAAAAAATGATCAAGTAAAATAATGTAAATAACGATTTATCAAGCTGGATTTTTATTGCTGTGCAGATTTGGAAACGACTTAATTGTGCCTATTGATAATACTTGTTCATGAACTGTTCTGTTTCAGTTTGTGTTTAACTCCAGGTTTAGTCAGCTTAGACTGTGTTTGCATTCCTATCAGCTGCGTTTACAGTGACAAATCTCTTCGTCTCTCATGTTCAGGCAATGTTTGTGACTGCTGCTCAGTCGGAGAACCTGCCTGCCACAAACTGTGTTGGTTTACCGTGACGAGCAGCCGCCGTGAGCTGTCATTACTAATATAAGCTGTAGCTTGTTAGATGTTGTCCAACACAGAAGTATCAATTTATTAATTAGTCAACTTTTATTACCCCTGGATGATGAACTGTTTATATTACATCCTCTTGTGTGTTCAAATCATAGACTGTGTATGAACGTTGGGTATAACCACTTTGAAGTCACCTGATTGTTTGAAGAATCAACTTTGGCATTATACTTGCTTTCATTGTCTTTTGGGAATCAGACTTGACCGTATTTGGACAAGAGGGTGGAGTGCTAAATTATCAGCGTATGCTTAAATATACCGTGGAAATTTCACTCAGCAAAACTGGATTCCTTGGAGTGGTTGTTAGTTCAGTTCCTTACAAGCAGGTCGTGGTACTGAACTGCTTTAAAACATTTTTGCTACCACTGCAAACACAGCCAAGAGGTCGAGTTCAGTGACTCAGATTAGCTGAGGTGAAGCTCGGCTGCAATTTATTTATTTTGATGCTCTCGATGGCTTTGTGAGAATTCACTAAGGGAATGCCACAAAAATAAGCCCTCCTCTCACCGCCCCTGATTGGGTTGTCTTTAGGGGATTAGGGTGAGTCGTAACTCTTTGGGGGATAATAAATAGCTGGTTTAGGCATGAGTGAATAAAAGTCACAGTAGGACCAGAACCACTGAGACAGTAACTTCTCCCATTTTGCAGAAGGTCTGACTGTAAACTGGCTTGCTCACCGGCTAACGGCTTGTGATTGACAAATCATTAGCCAACGAGCGTACCGATAGTCCTCCTCTTTAAAACGTAGTACCAACCTTCGTTGTCTGTAGACCAGGTCATCAGCTAATTGAATGGTTGGTGGTTTGATCCCCAGCTGCTCCGGTCTGCATGCCTAATTATCCTTGGACAAAATACTGAACCCAAATTTGCTCTCTGATGCTTTTATCGAAGTATGAATGAATAGACAGAAAGCACTTAGGTAGAAAAAGGGCAGGAAAAAAAAGTGATTGTATGAATAGGCGAATGAGACGTAGTGTATAAAGTGCCTTGAGTGTTCACGTAGAGTTGAGAAGCACTACTTAAGAACCAGTCTATTTACCATTTATAAAGTAGAGCCTTTTCTGTTCGCTGTGACACAAAATGATGGCTGAGACCATAAACTCATCAAAGTGTTTACAGAGGTCAGGTCAGAAAGCCTTTCTCCCGTAGGCTTCTGTAAGACTGGAGATCTTTCTATAACCACAGCTATCATCATCTGGTGGCCTCCAGATAAAATGCAAGTTAGAGTTAGACTCCAAATGTAAAAGACCTCTTTCTTTTCTTTTACCCAGAAGCTAAATCCATCTTTTACAGTTTTAGAGTTTGTGTTATAATAATTACTTTTAGTGACCGTGTCTGTAGGTAATATTCATTTCAGTATTCTTCAGTAAAAATCAAAGATAAAATCATGATGATGAGAAAAAAGCTTGGTTGTACACCTCTTTTACAACCAAGCTCTCTTTGAGTTAAAAAAAAAATAAAAAAAAGTCTAAACAGATACTGCGTGCCTTCTTAAATAAAGCTACTTTAGGCTGCTTCCTTATTCCGAAGGGATCACTTCCTGACCCAGCCCCCGAGGGATTTGGGTATCCTCCCGAGACCGACACAGGAATCTTCTGCTTGTTAGGTGACTGTGTAAACCTCTGCAAGGTATTGTTTTGGAGACAGTCTGGGCAGATGGGGTTTGATATGCAGACAGTCAGGACATGACGATAAAGAGGAAGAAGACTTTCTGTAAAGCTGAAGCTTTGATGGGTTTTGGCATTGATTTTTTTTTTTTTTTTAAAGCTAGACTTTAGAGTAGCATCCCTCTGTGGCAGCACCTTACTTATCAATTAAAGTAGGAGCCTTTTTTTATTTTTAAAGTGAATCATTCAAATTATAAGAGCAATTTAAGCTTCTGTTGACCTTTTGGTTCATATTGAGTGCTTTGCCTTCTAGGACATTTTGAGTGTTTGTGAGAGTAAACCTAATCCTAAAGCTTTCCCTGCTTTCTAATGTAGTCAGTACATCTAGAGCAGTTACTAACAGTAAAATATGGCCTTGTATAAATGACTTTGGCTTGATTTGATGTTGAAGCAGGGGACTATCTTATCATGCAGAAACAGGGGTGTAGATTAGAGGTAAATTATTGAGATAGAGTCGAATCATAAATGAACCGCTCAAATCCTTCTTTAAGATTTACGAGTGTGTCACCGCTAATAAAGGAGCGTTTGAATTCCTGTGAAAAATGCCTGCAATTCAGAGGCAATTGAAAATATAATGACTACCTGCTATTGTGTACTGCATTGCTCAGTATGGGTTTCTGTCCATTCTATTGGTTGATGATCGTGCTTTTAAACTTGAATTTTTGCTTTATTTGAAGAGTCTTGGAGGGTCTGAATATTGTGAAACCTGGAGGGATTAAAGGGGAGAAAATGCCAATGCTGGGGAAAAAACAGTGGACATACTTTTCGCTGGCTGGGATGCAGTATAAGCATTAATTCATCATCGCTTTAGATGACGGCTCTAGACAGATCTGTACAGTCTTTATCCAAACACTCTGGAGAAGCTGCCATGCCCCTTCAGATATACAGTGCTTGCTCAGCTGTTTCCTTTCCCCAGGAATTCGCATTTACTTTCCAGTCAGAACCAAGGCTCCTCCCTCAGAGCTTAAACTAGAGAATCTGCTCCCCTCACACCTAAATCACATATGCGCTATTTTGAAACTCATGCATTCAAGGACGTGAAACAATTGTAGATTGTTTCAGACAGTCTAAAAAAAGTTTGAAAATGCACCCACTAATGGGTCTAAAGCTAAAATTCAGTCTGTGGTTTTTGGAGGAGTGGTGTATTACTGTAGAACTGTTCTACCCTGGGTTGCCAGATACTGTGTAGAGATTAAGCACAGGTTTTGGTTTCCCCACAGTCCAAATTGTTAACACGAATGTGGTGACAGGCATTTGGGAAGCTGTTCATAAGCACTTTGACCAGCTGTAGTTTGCCAAAAAAGTGTCCTTTGCATTTTTGTTTTCTTTCACAAACACAATGATGCTAAAGTTCTTATGCACGTCGGAAGATTTGAAACTCTTTCCCATAACATTATGACATAAACAGTACCATCTTTGTGGACACATTATTGAAAATGTCAGGAAATCGTTTCGACCTACTGAGTTGCCAATTTAGATTAAGGTTTGGCGTTGCAGTTAGGATTTTAGGCTGGGAATTCGTGGGAAGTGAAAACCACAGCACTAAAAAAAAGCTTTATTGCATTAATGCTGTAATGGGATTCCATTTTGTGAAGTTTTCTTCAGGGTTTATGCCTCTTTGTTTCCCATCAAGTCATTTTTTGTAGACTTATCTTAATTTCGTTTTGGTGGCAGATTGTCTGTATTCTTTGACATTACATGACTCTATTTTTTTTTAATACAATACAAGGATTTTGAGTTCATTTTAGGCTGTATGACTATTCAGGATTCAGCTCAGAGCTACACATTTTAGTAGCATTATTCTCTGAAAGGTGAAAGTCTTTGATTTAATTTCTAGGTTCTACATTTAGCAGGTGTATATAGAGTCTGCATAAATAGTGTTTTTTGTCTGTTTTTTTTAACCCACACAGATGTAGAGTTCATTGTCTGTGGATTGGTGGACTGAATGACAGTCCTTGCTGTGGACCACAGCTTCCCCTGTGTGCTGATTTTGATGGTCACTGTAACCTCATATCTATCTCATTCTTGTGACTATAATACCCCAGGAGCATCTGGAGGGAATATAATTACTTTTCGCACAAAGGTTCACTTCCATTCATTTTGAAATCAGTACTAGCTTGGTAAATATTTTATATCCCCCAAGATAGTTATGGCAAAATTTATTAATTGGTATAAATTTAAACATAATTCCAGAATTCATTTGCTAATTATGACAAACTTTCAACACAAATATAATGCAGTTATGAAGTGATGACATTTTAAAGGCAAGAGGTCAAAGCTAACATGCAACATGATTTGCAAAAAATGCCGTACTGGGCATAGTAATAGTCTTCAGCTGCCCCTCATTTCTTTATATTTTGGTCTCAAAGAGCCAACACACAGGTACAACAGTGAGTTTCTACACCCATCTGTAAAACACGGTGGAGGCTTTGCCATGGTTTGGGACTGCATTTCAGCCAGTGGTATCAGAGGTCTTGTCAAAATTGATGGAATTAGAACATTACCATCAGATTTTGATCCGCAGTACCATCTGGATCCCAAATGCACTGCCAATGCAGTAAAAGCATAGTTGGATAGAAAAACACACAGTGGGACATTATCAGTTTTGAGCTGGCCTCTCTAGAGCCGGGACCTCAACATTATTGAAGCAGTGAGAGATCCTTTTAGCAGGGAACAGAACAAAAAGCAAAATTATCCAAAGAACAGCTTTGAATGTCCATCTGTCATGGTCTGTGTGCAGGAGGCAGGAGTAGAGGACCCAAAGTGCAGACTCCAGGAGGCAAAACGTGAACTCAAACTCGGCTTTATTGCTGTACGGCAGGAAAAACAAAACGAACTAAACTGAGAACACAAATAACTACACTGGCAGGCTGGCAGACAGAACACACAGCATAGAATGATGGAGATCGCGACGACGAGCAGAGGAAGACAGAAACTAAATACAAGAGGTAAATGAGGGAAACGGGACCAGGCGGGGAACACAGCTGATACTAATTAACAGAAGAGACCAGGGAGACGCCAAACTAGAAACACTGACATAGGACACAGACTGTCAAAGTAAAACAGGAAGTAACGAGAAGGCACACACAGACGAGACCAGGAATACCAGATATGAAAACATTACAGAGACAACGCGACACAAGAGCATAGGGAAGGCACCGTAACAGTACTACACACCAGAATTACAAAATATAACTGGAGGAGCTACAAATACCCAACTAACTAACATAAACACTAAATCAAAGAATATAGATGACCAAAAACCATGACCACTGGGTCCACAGACCCAGGTACCCTAACACCTTCAAGGAGCCTGTAAAAGGCCTGAAGGTTACTTGAAGAAATTAAGTAGAAAAATTAAAAGTCGACATACTGAATAGCAACTTTCACCCTCTTTAGAATTGTGCCTGTAACTCTGTTTGTGCCTTATATGCTGCATTTCCATGTTCCTTGTTTGTATGTTTCAATAAATTGCTGCACACATTTCCCATTTTCCTAGCAATTTATAAAGAAATGAGGAGTGGCTCAAGATCTTCACACAGTACTGTACTTTTTATGGTCATTATTAAATGCCAGACTATATTTCACAGTGGCTGGCTACTGAATTGGTGACAATAATGTTTGGTTAGCTGTGGCATATTTTTACTAAGTACTCATCCAGGATTCATTATCTGATGTTCAGTTAGTACTCTGTAAGCAGCATACCATTAACCATAAAGCCGGAGTCACACTGCGTTCACATTTCCGCCTCTGTTTTTACGTGCATTTTTCATGGATGTTCAGCGTAAAAGATCTGCCATTTGAATGGCATAATAACAAACCCTGCAGTGCCCCACATTTGATTTGATTTCATGTTTTTTCTATTTGTGGTATCATAAAAGTGAATAATCATCTACCATCTTTTTTTTTTTCTCTTTACAAAGACATCTATTATAGAAAAACATGTCAGACATAAAAGGCAAAAACACACTTCATATATTTATTAAATCAATATGTCATTGTAACGTCCCAAGTCCTCAAACCCGGCATCATGGACACATAGTACGACATCTGCTAGTTGTGTTTGGTTTTTTTGTTGTGTGTGGAGCAGGGGTTCCCCCACAGAGGGCCCTATTCACCTACACAAACACTGTCTGGCACTGCTCCGTCCACCGGACCAGATCCGGGGCACCTTTTCGAGTGAAATCGGTTAAGGGGGGCTGGTCAGCTCTGCAAAGCCAGGCACAAACCGGCAGTAGTAAACAGCCAGCCCCAAGAACCACCCCACCTCTCTTTGCTCTTGGGGGCAGGATGCGATGCCCTTTTTTTTTTTTTTTTTTTTTTTTTTTCTCTGGTGGG
>VVHJ01018766.1:2808-22886 GCA_015107715.1 Tylochromis polylepis
AAAGAACAAAACCCCCCCCCCCCCCCCCCCCCAAAAAAACAGACTGTCATCAAAGCAACAGAGAAAAAACTCTGAAAAAACTTCACCATAAAAGCAGCACTGCTACTTTCCAAAATAATATCATATGTGCATATTTAAAAAAACAACCAAAAAAACCCCAAAGAACAAGCTAAACTACTTTTATTACCACAGAGGGATTTCTAGGCTTCCCCTTCTTCTAACGAAAAATGCAGCAACTGGCACCATCTCCATACCAGGTTGCCTCTGCCAAGATGTCTACATTAAACTCTTTAAGACCTTAATTATGTGGAAAGATGACACAGAAAGTCCTTTTCCACTTGTTTGAAGGGAAAAGACCAGCAAATGTTTGCCATTGTTTTTAAAGAGCAGCAGTGGCATTTAATGGAAATCTATTTTCCTTTCACTGCTGTTTTTTTATGTCAGCCAATCAGGAGTTTGGGGTTATTCATGTTATTCTTCTGCCTAATGGCAGCATGAAGTCTCTAACTCAGAATGTGTTAGAGACTTCACGCTGTCACACAAAACAACTAATTTATTTCTGTTTTTTCATGAAAAAATTATTTTCTGTAAATGAATTTAATCTTTTGAAGGCGACTCTACTTTAAAATGATCTTTTCATTCCTTTTTAAAGGAAATGAAAAGTAAATGAAAATTCTAAAATTACAGTTTAGAAAAGGGCCCAAAGACAAAAAGGTATTTGAAAGTCTAATTTCATGTTTAACTTCATTTAAGAGAAAGCTGTAGCTGCATTTCTCAAAGGCAAATCCAATATTTACTGGCTTTCCCCCCTTTGGAGGGCCAACTGCTGAGAAAAGGTCTTTTTGGATTACTTGGTCAGTGGCCAGTTCACCACTTTTTTTTTCTTTTTTTTTTAAACTACGAATTTTCCAGCTCTCAGCTATTTTGCTGCATTCGGGGTGCACACATCATGTGCAGGATGCACATCATGAAATGGCTTTATATAAACAAATGACGGTTTATCATTTAAAGGCAAGCAAAATGGGAAGTTGTTGGTTTCGGTGGCGTTATAACGTGGCTCTCATTACCTGGTACACACCAAATTATTTCTGTCTGCTAATATGAAACTACAGCAGCTGGTGAATTCACAAAGACTGGAAACGGGAAAAAATTGTCTCATTTTCTGTGAAAGTAATCCATCTGCTTGCACCTTCACACATGACTTAACAACACATTATCTTTCTGTTAAAGAAACAAGTATCACTTTCATTTGGGCATTGAGTGTAGGCTTCATGAAGTGGCCCAGTAAATGAACTCTGTAAACTCAGTATGCATGTGTCAAGCAGCACTACTGAGCTGGTAGGTGGATTCTGTCACATAACGGTATAGATAGTCTAGCATCTTCATAACCCAACTCTATTATTAAAGCTAAGCTAAGCCAACCCAGTGCTGCGTTCACCATCATACTGAACATAGAAGAAGAGATTAGTGGTGATCTTTAGATAATGAGCAAGCAAATTTTTTAGTGCAAAAATGTTGCTTAGGGGATAAATCTGTGTGGAGCTATTCGAGCATAATGAACAACAAAGATGGAGCAAAAAAAAAAATTCTCCCAATATGTGAAGATTTTTCTTCCACCACAAAATGCTTTTTGTGCTTACAATAAACACATATAACAATAAAAACATATATTTAAAGATGTGTTAATGGACACTGCCTGACATATTTGATGACATCCACAGGATGATAAGTGTCGCTCAGTGTGCATGTTTCTGTGTCATTACTGTGCCAGTGTCTCTGCCTCGAGGAGTGCAGGCAGCAGGGCTCTGCCTATTATTAACCCTCAAAGCCATAGCTCACAGTTTGGGGCAGCTATGAAATTGGGCGGGGCAACGCTGACAAAAGACCGGCTTTTGTTGTGGACACATGCTGCGCGCAGTGCCGACACTACAGCAACTGCTCACATGCAAACAAAGCCAATAACACACATGCTATTCTTTCCCAGCTGTGCTCTGCAAACATAAAGACAGTCACGTGCAGATTAATTAGTTAAGTGCACAAGTTGGCAGCAAAACAGCTTCAGACTCTGTCACCATGACCACTATGGAGGGCCCGCATTCTTCAAGCCGCTACCATGTTAATATAGTCACCAAACAGACGTATATATAGATGTTTGGAAAAACTGCCTGACAATCTCATTGATTATAAACCTATTACTCACGTATACGGCACCTAAACGGAACCTATAATTCATTTTCTGGTTAAAGTTCTGATAAACCTTGCTCTATACACCAAATGTGACAAATATTTATTATAAAAACCCGGTGTCTTTGATCATTTTCCATTCAGACATCAAAGCAGTAGAAAAGCTGCACATTTTAGCAACACTCTGTTAAATCTCTTGTTGCTTTTACATTGAGAAGCTATTTCTTTGCTTTTGTGGCTTATGGTTTTTCACTGCAAAGCCTAATATAAATAAAGCATGGCTGCCCGTGTATCAGACAGGAGCAATTATGTATTCTATGTTATTTTATATACATGTTAAGTGCTGTTTCTCCAAAAATACACTTCTGTGTTTAGACAGGAATGAGAATTTCAAATGTACATTATACACTGTACATAAGCATTAAATTACTGAGTTTACACTTCAATTTAATTTCAGATTCCAAGTACATTTCAGATTGAATGTCTCAGTTGAGTGACCCTGCAGTGGGTTTGGATTCAGGACTTGTCTGTCCATCTGTCTGTCAGTCTGTCTTCTCACCTCCTGTGTCTCCTGCTCTGTACGGGCAGGCACATACACACACACGCGCGCGCACACACACACACCTCCACAATATCAAGAAGTTGCACACAAACACAATACACACAACACAATCTCTCCCTAACACACGCACCAAGACACACATCTTGCGCATGCTATGGTGTGCGTCACAAGTGCCATCTGTTTGCTAATCAGAGCAGTTTTCTACACATTTGTATTCCCTCTCCTATCACTGACTTAAGTCTATGGTAGTACAGCAAAAGTTGATCTTCAATATGATGGACATCCATGCAAAAATAGTGAGTCTATATGAAACCAGTCTGAGAACAAACTCTTCTAAACACAAGACACATTTTATCAGAAAACAAGTGATAATTATGTACAATCGTTCAAAAGTAATAATTCTAGATTATTTTTTTCTAATTATGAAACTAGAATGCAGGTTTATCATCACGCTTCATGAATTCATGAACCCGTATGGTAAAATTTGTGTTCATCCTGATCTGTCTGTCTGCCAAACTGGGGTGTATGTGGTCTACTTAAGAGAGTGTGCTGCGACCTCCTAAAACTCAGAGCCGGGTAAAAACTCCACATTTCTACTTCAAAACATGGCCTACAGAGCTGGGCTGGCACAGAAAGCTATTTTTAGCCACAGGCTCAAAGGGAGAGCTTACATTCCCGTCTGAACTGTGTCACTCACAAACTTTTCTCACACTTTTTTTTTTTAATAAGAGATTGAGTACAGGCAGCTACTTTCAAAGTGACTGTGTCTCTGTGTTTGACAGGGGCAGAGGCTGAATAAAACTGCGCTTAAGTTTCATGTAGAAAAAAAATGCGCCTAAACAGATTTCATGTGTGCACATGAATGAGGCTATGAAAAGGGAGTAGCTATATGTATTCTTAAGTTTTATGCACTATTGAACTCCAGCAGCTGTTCACACGACTTACTGAGAGCAGCGCTGTGTTAATGAGACTGACCCTTTCTAGTACGCAGTATCACACTTCCCTTACATAGCCTTGCCAGGCTACTTATTAACCCTAAATCTTCAGAACTCTCATTTGAATATGTCAGTAGTGGTAACACAACCTACAGATAAGGAGGTAGGTGACTTAGAACGGTGTGGATTAACATATTTTAGGCAGAGAAGTTCATGGATGAGAGAAAAAAAAAGGTGCTAAATGCATGTGCTGACTTCATGGTCAATTGTTAAGCATGCTAATTAGAGTTGTTAGCACAGGTACACACACGCTCACGTACACACAAGCACACACAGGATGTAATTACTGCAGCAGCACACAAACGTAGTCGTCGTGTTCCAGCCACAGTCTTTGCAAGTAGCACAAAATGATGCAATCCTCTCCCTGCCTTCAGCTCCAAGAAGCCAAAACATTCAAAATGTAATTAATCTCCAAACTGCTGCCACAGATACAGAAGCTCTGCAGTCCACAATTAGACCCTTTAATACGATACTACAGCTATCAGTCTTATTGTGTCTATGTTACCCAATACTAAGTCACAAGACCTCTCAGTAATGAACCTGTGTACACAACTGTGCACTGCAGTGACAGATGAAACACTATCACTGTTATCAGGCATCAAGGTTTCAGCCTCTTGAAAATACAACAACTGGTGCTGTGTATTGTTTTACATAATCAGGTACAAATTTATCTTGTGCGTCACATATTGTAGGGTAAATTTAATCCCTGAGCAGTCCCTTGTTTCAGACTGAAAATGAGATTGATCACAGATGGTTGTGCTCTAAATATCTTGTGTAAAAGGATAGGAAAATGTGATAATGAGAGCTGAAGGCTGGACTGACAGAAAACTGAAGAGTGTGAGTCAAAGATGCATAGTTACACACAGAACAACACAGGATTACAGAGAGAAAGAAGCACGGTAAAAAAAAATTAAAAAATAAAAGGTTGATGGAGTAATAGTGTAACAGTAATATCTATTTCAGATTGCTTTGTCTATTTTGTGTGCCTTCCTAAAGACAGTCAAATTTGAATAAGTTCAACTCTTCCTTTTTATGTACTGACAGTGAAAACAGTGAGGCAGCTAGTTCTGAACATTTAACTTTCTCCCAAAGGTTACAAGTGTTTCACTGTTTATTAAAATATAAGGTAGCTACTGAGCCTAGGCATTAAAAATTAAACCCATAGGAAATGTTTTGAGAATATCAGCTCATATATCTCACCATCATCCAGTGTGATGTCCTGTAAGCCGATGGAGCGGAAGGTGGGCTCCCTGTCCTCTGGCTCCTGTTTAATGTTCAGCCTCTCCCCATCTGATTGGAAGGGCCCCTGAGGGCTAAGAGGATGAACCAGAGGCCCCGCTCCTGCTGGAGAAAGGCTAGTCATGACTGGGCTTGTAGCCTGGGGAGAAAGTTGTCCTGAATGTTGCTGTTGGAGGGGCCCTAGAGGACTGCCGCCTGAGGTGGGTGAAGATGAGGTGGGAGACTGGTACGGCAATGAGTGAAGCTGAGGAGAAGAAGGCCCAGAGTGGGGAGAGGGGACCATCCTTGGAGGAGGGGCGCTGGACGTAGTGGGACAGGATGCTGATCTTTGACTAACTGGGTGGTAGCCCATGGCCCTTTGCAGTGGTGTGGAGTGCTGCCCTGTTAGGGGGTGTCCACCTGGGGAGGGCACCTGGGTGGGAGAGCAGTGATAGCTTCCCAGCGTTTGGAGATGTGAGCATGAGGGAGTAAGGAGGGGTTGCTGGCTCTGTGGGGATCCAGCAATGGGGTTGGTTGTTGAAGAGGAGGGAGCAGTTGGTGAGGAACAAGGGGAGGAGGGGTACACCATTCCCATGCCCATTGGGTGTGATGTTGCACTGGGGCTCTGCTGAAATGGCATCCTCTCATAGCCCTGAGGAGAAAGGCTGGGGTGGCCATTGAAGGGCAGGCTGTGACCATGACTGTGCTGCATGGGCTGGTAGGAGGAATGGGGAGGAACAGAAAGTGGAGGGGGAGCAGAGTTTGGGTGGTACGTCATTTGGCAGTCTGCAGGGGGGTGATGCAAAATGCGACCCTGGAGCTGAGGCAGGTGCTGGAAAGATGGGGAGCCCAGGGAGGGGCAGGGGGTCTGCACGGGTAGCAGGCCAGGTCCGGAGCCCGTGGCCAGGCCGTGAGGGGAGCTGGACAGAAGGTTGTCCGATGGGTGGCCCAGCTCAGGAGAAGGCAGCTGGGTGCGCACCAGACTGCCAGCATGTGCCAGGGGCATGGAAATAGGAGGTACCGTAGGAAGGTCCAGCTCGTCTCTGTGCTCCTGTTTAACCATGACTAAAGGGACAGAGGTACACACAGACAGGAGGAAGGGGGATGAGAAAAATCACATTGTCAGTTATGTCTACAAACAAATTCAGCAAGAAAATAGATAAAAGCAATATATAAATTTATCAAGCCAGGGTGTTGTTGTATCGACAATATTGCTGCTATTTTTGCTTCAGGTATGGTAGTCTAAAGACCTACACCAGCTACAAAAGTAAGCTGCAGTTTTAAGTTTTTCCACAGTTTCAGGTCCCACTAGTTTCCTCAGAATTGTGGTTCATGGCTGAAAGTAGACCAAAAGACCCTTAAAGCAGTAAACAGAATCTCTGAAAAGTATGCATTTTGAATTTGATCTCCTTTTAGAGATAAAAAAAAAAAAAGCCTCCCAAATTTTTTATACTAAATGGGGCCATTTCCTTTTACTGTGACAGCTTAGAGCACTGCTATGCCAATCAGTAACCTATTTCCCAATCTGGTGCCTTGTGACAGTGAGTTTTATTTTTATCCAGCTCTGAATCAGAGAGAGAGCATATGTTGTCAGTCTGGCTGCCATCATGTGAAGTGTTGTGTGGGAAGAGGAGCTGAATGCCCCCCAGCCCGGATCAGACCAACAGAACCAACGAGTTCACTGACTGTGCTTTTACTCACTTTCTCAGATTAAAAGGCAAGAGGCACAGTAACGGTGCTTCTAAACTTGAAATGGCTTGAAAAGCAGCCAGGGGATACAAGTATAAACTATATATGAGTAAGCTAAAGGTGTTTTCATCTTTTATTTTCCAAAATTCATACAAAATTGGGTCCGGATACGTGAGGTTTATCCTCGTTACCTGAATGACAATGCAGCGATTTCAAAAACCAAAACAGAAACAAAGGTTATTTGTTAATTGGTTTTTCTCCAAGTTTTCTCAAAACACATTCTTAAATTGGGCCAGGGCCTCTGCAGCAGCCCACGATGAAACATGAAACTGACTGATTAGCTGATTTCTTTTTTCTATTTTTGCCACAATAAAGGAGGCGGTGTCCGTGGTGACACTAGCGGTGTCAGCGACCCATCTTGACTGACAGAGCAGGGTTATTCTACTCTGCTGTAATTGGCTGAACTAATCTGTCAACGGGGAAAACAGGAACTGCCTGTGCAGAGTGGGCGTGCTTGCAAACAGAAAGGCTGGGTGGGTGGATGGGCAAGGCTGCTTATACACATAAACACACACACATAAACACAATTATACACACTGCTGCGGTGAAAGTAAGGGTTTGGATGTGTTGCACAAAATGCTCACATGTCAATATATTCCGCCAACTATGTTTTCAGTTTGACTTGCTTTATGAGGGAAAAAAAAACAATAACAATATCTAATAACAAGACAAATTTGATCCAAAAATAATTTAAAATATTGAAGAAACTTTAACAATAAAATGTTAAGACTGAGTTCCTTAACATTTTAAGAAAAAAATGTATACTTTACACCATAACTTACACTCAATGTATAATAAAAGTTTCCTGGATAGCAAAAGATCTGTATCGTAAAACCTCATGCAAATGCAGTGCATGTCAGAAAAAAAACAAAAACAAAAAACGGTTGGCTCTGGATTGAGAAAGCTTTACAAAATAAACAGTTGGCAGGTGTTAATGTTATTGTTAGTGGAAGAGCCCTCTCTAAACCACAGCAATGCTTTCTTTGGAGAGAGAAAGAAAGAAACGAGGTTAGCAAAGCCCCCGTGGAGAAGCGTGCAACATGATGAACACTATGTCTCAAACTTTTTGTCATTAACTTAGGAGTGTCACACAAGCGTGGAACAATGCCAAATAATACTTAAAGTACTATCTCACATTGTAAAAATATTAAATCAAGTAATTGTGTATTTTCTTAATTAAGAAAAAAAAAACGTAATGACTCTAGACTAAAAAAAGCCCGTCTGTGTTTACAAACATGTTCAAATGCTTTTCACATATGTTTATTAATGTGAAAAAATACTAAATCTTTAATAAGCTACAAGACATTTAGTATTACAATACTACGTGCAATCTGCAATATTATCTGAACATTTACTATTAGTCTGACAACCTGAAAGTTGTGTGCAAACCAAACAAAAAAGGTCAAATGCTTTTACTTTCACTATGTGCCCAATGCCTTATGTGGTGCTTTAGTTTAAAACACCATCAAATCTGATTAAACATCAACTGAACTCAGTAACTAATTAAGTAATTAGCTAACTAGAATAATGCTGTTTTTTGGTTAATAAACAAAACCATAACAATTCCAACAGACTGTGCCATACTACTTCCTTTTAAATCCCCACTAAGTCATAAAAGCACTTTGATTTCTGTCTTGACTAATGAAGACTTTAATTTATAATTATAGGTCTAATTTATACATTTCTGTAGCATTTCAAGAAACTAAAAATGCTGGGAAAACAGAAATTCTGAAATTAGCTATAATCATCACCCTCATCTAATATTTTTTTTTCACTTCCTAGATTGGGTTGTGGATCAGACTTTAGTCTGCTCCAAAAATACCATGGTGTTAACAGTCCTGATGGATTGCGTGATCTTAATGTATAGAAATGGCCAAAACTCCTCCAAACTAAATTTAAGATATATTTTTTTAAAGCTCTTTCTTTATAAATCTGTTTTTAAGACTTTTAAGGACCCTTAGCTGCTATGTTAAAAAACACAAGAACATTTCAACTCACCTGAAAGGTAAGTGAAGCGCTGTGATTGGCTCCTTTTCCGCTTGCCATTGCAGACATAGAACTGCACCTGCACGGCTGAGCTCACACTCTTACTGTGATAGGGAGGGACCTCCACCACAATGCATGACTACAAAAACATTGAGACTTTTTGTCATGAAAATATCACAAAGTAAAAAGCCCTGTGGGGAAAAAAAACGCCATAAGGTAACTACACAGCTAACAAAAAAAAACCAAAACACTACTTACACCTTGAGTTTTCTCACGGATTATTTTTGCCTCAACTTCCCACTGTGGTCGCCCATCTAGAAAGAATGGTTCAGAAACAAAAAAAAAAGGAAAAGGCTAAATAAAGAAGCAAGAGACTATTGTAATGTCAAAGTTAAAATTCTTGAATGCACATAAAACGGACTCCCAAATTTGTTTCTGAATTTTTGAAATCATCAGCACTGTCTCAAAATTATAAAGGAAACTGCACACATTAGGTTAGACTAATATATCAGAAAATCTTTAACTGCTCATGAGTGGCAGCCCAGCTAAAAACAACAAAGTGCTGCCGAGTTTTGGTGAAGAACTGACTGAGAACTTGTGTGCATGAATCATGGAACCTAACCTGAAGTAGACAGCATCGCTTTATCGCATCACTATAATACCGCTTCAAGCCAAACACAACTTGAATCATTGCAACTTTGAAATACACTGAAACAGGTATACAAAATACAACGAGAAAATTATTAACTAACTAAAACAGAAACACCAGGCTATACATGATCACTACTGAGTAAAGCACTTTAATTCAGAGCCTTTAAAAGTATGTTGTTTTAAACTTGTTTTGCAGTCTCTCTATTTTCAGCCCTCTTAAAAATGTCAATATGTAGCGTGTAGTGCTCAAAAAGAGCCAAAGGCCTTGGAAAGTAAAAATTTCAGTTTACTCAGAATATCAGGACACATCAAAATAATGTAGATTTAAAAGCCCAAAAGCCCTATGAAGAAAATCAGGCTTCTGAGCCTTTAGTAATCACATGGCCAAATATCATGCTGTTTGTCTTGCCTGGTTGAAATTAGGAAGAAAGCAGTGGAATAATTGTATTTATTTTAAAATAACTTTAAAGTGCCAGGTTTCTGGCTGGAAACCCTCTTTTCCAGTTTTCCTATGAGGGATCTAATTATTTGGCCAGACACCTCAGAGGCAGCTGCTTGAAGGGAAGCAGCTGGGGTGAAAACACTGACAAGCTTGGACTCAGGCTGGAAGAAATCAGTCACTGCACCATTGAGAAGAATATGAACTGTGACATATAAACTACCCAATAACCTTTCAGCTTATGTTAATTTGCAGTTACTTTTTTCATGTCTGTGAAGGTTCTGAGAACCTTTTTTCCGGGTGCCTACATGGTGTAAGTAAAACGTGCACCTGCATAGCCTCTTCCACAAAAACCAAAGGATTCCCCCAAATACCACTTTCAGGCATCTGCAACAAGTCTGCAGAGAGGCCTAACCTACATGTAGATCCCAGCAAACTAAGCAATCTTAGAGGCCTGTTACAGTCATTGTAGTCTATTCTATCAAAATCAACTATGAGCTTTAGAAGGTATTCTGATCACATAGAACATTAGCCTTACTTGTAGTAAGCACATCAGACAGATTTGCTTGACTGCAAAAGAAGAACTTAACCTGTTGATGACAAGAGAATTTTTTTCCCCTCAGTGAAGAAAATGACCTTGAATGTCTTTGAAGCTGACAGCAGTGCATTATAGCAGCACAGCATGTTGACATTCAACAGGTAGGAGCAAGGGCCCCACATGCTCTGTCAGACAACAAGCTTCGACAGGAGCCTCATACCACCACTGAGACAATGACTCGGATCATCGAGACACCCTGCACACTCCAGTCAGAGGGAAAGAACGTGCTCTTATTCTGCTGGGAGACTGAATAAAAATATAGAGGGTGATTGCTGTTTACGTTGCAACTGTGGGCTTTTTCTTTTTAAAAAGCTACAGCTGAAACACCGGAGTAACCAGCCTGTATTTGAAACAATTCAAGGTAGCCTTTAAAGTCAAACCCTTTCTATAAACAGTCATGCTTGTAAAAACTGACTCATACCAATTATGGATTTATTTTAACATCAGTGTTGGATGAACAGTAGCAACTGTGAAATACTAATATTATATATATATATATGTAAATTGGTGTAATTGTGCTTCCATCTCCAATTATTGTATATTGCATTAAATTAGCAAAAAGCAAGATTCATACTAAATCTATGCATTAAAAAAGTAAGCAAACCTAAACCTAACAAACCTAAACATCTATCTCCTTTAATAGGCTCTCACTCCAACTCCTTGGATCTGTATCTGTATATAGTAAAGTTACTTAGTACCATGTTGCAATGTAAGTAAGAGTGACAGTGGGCAAATCTCTCCAGTTTTTCATGAATCTGTTGTCCCTCAATTATGAGAAACCGTGGAAAAATATCTGTCACTGCCTCTCTTTTTTTCTTCCATTCCAATACTTACTCCAATCACTGTCTTTCTGCACTAAAAGCAGGCGGATTAGTCATAATGAGGTAGATCGTTTACACAAACCCAATCAACATTATTGCCTTCTCTCCTTTCTTCTTCTTCTTCTTCCACAGTCCACTGCGTTCATGCACCAGCTTTTCTCCCTACCCAAGATGTGCCTCTTGAAGGTTTCCACTTGCAACATTTTTATGCCATGCTTCACCTAGTACACCTTAAAGAGCTAAACACATTCCTCCAGGCTGCTTTTTTTTGTCCTTAAATTTTTTTCAGAATGCCTCTCACTCACTCACTCACTCACAAAAACATCACTCAAACTTTCTGCCATGTGTGAACTTGATTCTGTAGCTCTTCATCACAAAGGCGCCTCAAGCAAGCAGAGACTGGCTCAACAAAACTCATGCATTTAAAATTTCCATCCCAAGTAACAGCTATTATATTTGTTGTTATAGAGTCGTGTACAAAAGAGAGAAAGGGTAAGGCAGAGAAAGAGGCCCACTTAACAGAGACTGGGTGAATACCATGGGGGTTTAACTGAGGCTACATCTACAACACGTTTTCATTGTAAAACAATGTTTTACAATGCAAAAGCTCTCTTTCTAAATGTGGGGCAAAGTGTGTGCATGAGTAAACAGGAATCGGAGGGTTGGTTTATGTAATAAATACTACAGTAGAAGGACAGTAATCACAAAAAGACCAGAGATTTCTTTGTTTGGACAGACAATGCAGTGGAAATGTACTAATGGCATTTAAAAAAAACCCAGAGGACTTACACATGCAGGATGAAATCAAGAAATGTATGCGACTAGCTATACTATTATGACTATGATAAGACTGACAAGACCTTTGTAATTGTCTGAACAAGTCTCAGTTTCTTACCGCCCAGACTAAACCACAATCCTAGATTTTTCAAACTAAACCCAGATCAGGATCACTTTTGGTTAAAGTCATTTAGCGGTTCTTAAAATACCAGATTAGTGAGGGCTGAGGTAAAGGTAATAAAAGTTTCATGTTTTAAATTAAAATGATCTAAATGTAGATATACCCTGACCAATTTTTTTCAGCCTAGATAGATTAAGGGAATCTTAAGTATTTATTAAACTAATACATTCTGGTTTTAGGATTTTAGTTCAACTTGTTCCCCAGACTCACATACTCTTTACACAACACCAGGATTATTTGGTAGTGTAGCAAGTTTTTTTCACTTGCATACCAAACGCAAGCCCAGTTGATTGTGATTATTGTAGATGCAGAGATGTCCCCATCTCCACTGCTCTTTAGCTTTAGCAGTTCATGTTTACTGGCAGATGACGGACTAAACTGTGGCATGTATTGTACACGTGTCTGTAGGTGTTTTTCATGACATCAACATTACCTATTGTCATTATAGATACTGGACAATATGTCCTTTTACTTTTACTGCACAAAAATAAGTAAAACATTTTAATGGTTTCAATTACAGTGTTTAAGTAAATAAAGGATGGCTGATGATTTGATCTGTATTTAAAAATAAAAGGATGACATCAATGCTATACTCTGCCACAATAACTGTAAATGTGACAACTGTAACATAAGCATGAATGATGATGTACTAATTGTTCAAGTGTTAATAAAAATTACATTTAAAAAATACTGACAGCACAACTAAACAACTCACGTAACCTGTTTGGAATTTAACAAATTAGCCTGTTGGAACAAAAGATTTGTTGAGGCTAATATAATGATAGTTGTGAATGTAGCTGAAAAGTGACACACAAACATTAACAACACTGTTAAAAGAAGTCAGGAGTAGTTTTACGCTTTTGTAATATATTCTGATTTTCTCCAGATATTGTCTTTTCTTGAGAAAGCAGAGGTCACGGTCTAGTAACAGCACAGAAAATATGTGTAATACAAACGCAGAAGAAGCACCAGACCCCTTGCAATAATGCATAAAATGTGGGTTTATATGATCTCACCGGGAAGAATATTCCACTGTAAATGATAGAAAAGTAGGTTTGGTCTGTGACTAAAACTATACATATTGAAATGACACATTTAATGTTTTACTCATGGTGGCTTGTAAAAAGCGTGAAATATTTTTGCACACACATTTGGCACGCATTAATTCCGCAGGGGTGGTTCAAGGCTAAGCTGCTGTGCGAACACAAAACTTACCAGGGCCTTTCTCCAGGAAGATGACCTTAGACTCTGGGAAAAAGTTGGCGCCAGTGATGACCATCTCTTCTCCCCCGCTGACCAGACAGCTGGTCAGGCTGGATTTCTCCACCTGGGGTAGTTCCTGAGCTGACCGCTGGGCTGGAAGTGGGATAGAAAGGGTTGAGGAGAGAATGATTATTTGTTGAGCTGTATTATAAGTAACCTTATGTTATACAAGATATAACGTCAAGATAGAACAAACTCTAGATTTAAAACCTCTCTGAAAGCCTACATATAAAAGACAGAATTATGTAAAATATATTCTTGTGTGTCTTTGTAGCTTTATAGATAACCAGGCTAGAAGGGAAGAGAAAAAACTGAGCACATTTACATTTTTAACAGTTATCAAACATTCTTATCTAAAGTGAATTTCAATGAGAACAAACAGTAGATTAAATCTTAAATTGCTGCAAGCTTGATAATAAACAAGCGAGTATGTGGGAAGGTTTGTGTGTTTCCATCTTTGTATCTTTCCTGTTCTGGCTTTCTGAATGAATATTTTTATGTGTGTAATGCTCAGGTTAGGAAGCAGACACTCACAACACTCCACAGGAATGGAGGCAGCCTGCAGCGACAGCACTTTCCCATTGGGTTGAGGGATGTGCACTCTGAACACCACGCGGACTCGTGTGTTCTTTCTTCCGATATCCGTCTCCCCCTTCCGTAGCTCAATGTCTGAGTTCCGCAACTTAAGTATGCCAGCACAGTCAATACTGCAGGGTAATGGGAAAATAGTTGGCCTAAAACAGCACCACTGGGATGGCAAGCATCTAAGACATATTTAAGTAGTAAAGGCCTAGGAGTGATAAAACCAACCACAAGCCCAGCAGGGTTGTAGTTGCTCAAACTGTTGAAATTAAAAATGCCTGTGAATATGATTTATTACAAGTGTAAATGGGAAAATCCCTTCCTATTAATTCCAGTGTAAATGAAACCAGATCTTATATAAATTAATCATTCTGCTGTTACAGGGATCATAAATTTATTAATAAAATTAGGTTCTCTGCTCCATGGGAAACACTCAAATTTTCCTTCTGCCCCCGACCCTCCTGTTGGTTTAAATTTAAAAAAATCTATAAAATCCCCATTGGAAGATATTACAACTATGTATAATCATAAAAGAGGTTATTTTTCATTAGACATGACTTCCTTCATGGTGGTAAACTCATAACTAAGTAATGTAACCCTGAAGTGGTTTTGACATTTACCTGGCTGACATGTTGTTTTCAGGGAGGAGAGGAATTTCGAGAACTTTGGTGCTTGAGACCATAATTTCTTGGCTGGCTGTGGCTACAGTTTTCCCGGTGATCCGGTGCACCTGGTAGAAGGCGTGCGGCCTCAAGTAACGGTCATCTGCTGTTCCAATGAACATCTGCAGGTTGATGGGTTTCTCATTGTAGCCAATTAGCTGACACAGACAGAGACAGAAACACAGAACAAAAACAGATGTTAGTCCTTGGGTTCCAGATGAGAGGTGCTAACAAAAGAATACTCTTCATTTCCACTGCCTTAAGAAGCAACCTTTTCCGGAATTAATCTTATTGACAGGTCCAGGATGTTGTGATATTTCTGGCAGAGCCACTGGAGATTTGCGTGACACTTTGGCCTCCCACCCATCTGACACTGATGTTTTCAACTAATTGACTTTTAATTTTTTCCCTCTGCATGCCCGTTCATCATAGACAAGTAAACCTCATCTACTCAGCTGTTTCAAGAAAAAAAAAAAGTTGTATTTCTACACTAGTGACCAGATTAATAATTAATGGTGTACAAATTACCGTAAATGCTAAGATACTGATTCAAACGAGTTTTAAGAAAAAACCATATAACCAAATAATCCAACCTGTGTGATACTGGTTGAGGTTTCTAAAAAAGGTTAATACAAATCGATGGCTTTCTGAATGTAGTGGTTCATGAATACCAGACTGGTGAGGAACAATGGTCTCTGGCTGTCCTTCAAGAGCTAGAACTCTGGTTTAAACTCAAAAAGGTGAGATGTCTGATGAAGTAAAAGTGTTGTATGTTGGGTAGAGACAAGGGAAAGATGGAAAGGAGAGCAAAACCTTTCCTGTTCATAGGGACAGAAAAAATACACAGACTGCACAATCCCACTACTGTTGTAATGTTGTACTTGGCAGACTCTGTGACGGCAGGATGGCACCCCCCTTTATGCGCACTCCCACCATACTGCCTCACAAGTCCACACCTCCAGCTCAGATGGAGGGCAGCCCGTTGAGGTTAACAGAAAAGAACAAGGCCTTTCATTGCTGTTTCACCCCAGGAACTGCCAAGCCTCAACCCCACCACAGCTGGCTGTTGACCCCTTCCTCCCTGCAGGTTTGCGTCATACACCGCTGTGTCAATGCTTGGTACAGAGTGTTTGGTGCATTGACAGAGACAAAGTGGGCGTAGCTTGGGATCTGTCATGTGCTCTTCCAAAACTAGCTAAAATAAAATGACTGAAATCGGTCACCATCAGGAACCTGGAAACAAATGTACCTGAAAACAACAGAGAGCAGGCACTGCTGGAGAATTGTCTCTGTGAAACCCCGAGTAGCAGATATGAGTTATTCAGGCAGACTACTTGAGGTCTTAATTGTTATTCACTTTTGTGAGCTAAATAAATAAGCGTTTATCCAGAAGGCGTCAATAATAGCCAGCTTGTCCTTAAAAACAGCCAAACGCTGTTTGAAGCTACTAAACAAAATTAGACTGGTTATTATACATTTCTCTATAATTTGTGTCTCAAATCAGTGTCTCAAGCTGAACACACACCTTGCTGCAAATTTACATTTCTAAAGTTAAAAAAAGCATGTATATAGTAAAAAAATAATAATGAATGAGGCGGGAGATGACTCAAAGGGATAAAGTGGCCAAATGTATACTTGGTTAAAAATGTGTTAAAAGTATTGTTTTATGGTCGCAGAATTGAAGGTTTGCTGATGGGTACCAATAAATAAGTGGCTGCATTTCAAACTGTGGCTTTCAAAAAAAAAAAAAAAACAACCCATAAAACACATACAAACAAAAAAAACAAAACAAAACAGGAATTTCCCTTAAGCTTAGCCTGAGTTTTCAGAGCAAAAGCTCCACACCCAAAGGTATGTTGACACTTCTCCACCACATCCTGCAAATTTGTTTCATTAATGCTCAATGATGGATTACTTCAGCTGAATGACTAAACAAAAAAGTGATTCATGTCGCTGTTGGGTGTGTGTTTTTGTCTGTTCTTAAAGTGTAGACTGTGATGCAATAAATAAAATATAATCTCTGTGGCACTATGACACGGTTGATGACCACAGAGATTAGCTTCCTCAAAAAATGATAAATTCACAGAGGGACCATACATTTTCCAATCAAACTTCATCATTTAAACTGACAGATACAGTCTTTTCTTTCTCACCATTATCCATGTCAATCTGAATTCAACACAGAACATCTGGCACAAGAGATGTATTCGGAAGGAAGCTTCACCAAGGGCCAACATGAGGCCCCTATAATAACCAGTAATGGGTTCATCTTTAAAAACCACATTAGATCTTAAGAGCCACATGGAAGAACAAACCTTCCAAGTAACGAGCTAACAGGTAATTATGCCCACCAGCTTGAATGGATCCACGGCTATAAATGACACCATTTTTCTGGAGTCATGAAATGTAGAGTCACAGGAATCAACAGTCTGTGGGCTGTGTTGCTTGTTTTATGATCATGCCTGCACAGTGTGGAAGTGATCATAGACAGTGCTTGCACATGTGTATGTGTCTTTGTGCGTGTGTGTGTGTGTCTATAAATCAGGACATGTTTATTTGCAGCACCATGTGTGTTCCAGACAGGGTAAAAAGAGTTAAAAGTGTCTGGAAAGATGCATCTGTGAGAGGACAGACAAATGGGGAAAAAATGAAAACCACAAAAAGCAAACACAGAAAACAGAAAATTTCTTTCTTTTTTTTTTAAAAAAAAAAAGTACAGTACGGTATATGGTTTTGTTTTGTTTTTTCAATATTAGTGGCAATAGTACATGGAGCTGATTTGTTGAGCGTAAGCATGTTTAACATTATGTTAAATAAAGTGGAAACTGAGTTTTTCTGCAACCATGAAACAGAAGGTCCCCCTTTCTCCTTCCATTCATTTAACCCCTTCATCTTGGCCTCTTTCACTCTCTTTGTGTATACATGAGGGATTCTATGTGGAGCAGGAGTGTTGACAAGTATTCACTTAGCAGGCCATGAGTTGTTTTCAAAATCAAATAATCAACTGGCAAAACCTGATTAGAGAGCCACAAAGAAAAGGCTCACTTCAGCAGTCCCAGTTAATCAACCCCGCAGATGAAACAGAAACATACTACAACATGTGCCAAGCTAGTCTCTATCATAGTTAGTAAATCACAATTGCTTTTAGTCTGGCATTTCTTTCACTTGGTTTACTTTGATTAATTTAGATCAGTGAAAAAACAGCAGCTTCGCAAAACTGATCTACACGTGTAAGCCCACAGGATGGGTACAGCACACAAGTAGAGGAAGCTGCACAAAGAAAAACATGTTGCTGCATTTTTTTAAACACCTTATTAACCTTTCAAATCACTGCATTTGTCTGTGAAGCATGACAATGAGGATCAGAAAAAGTAATCTAACTAGACTTCAGGTGACATTTTTACACATTCAGTTCAGAAACTGGATGAAGCATCACCTGCTAACAACAGGACATGTAAACAAGCACACATGCCATGGCTGTGATTGTGCCATGGTCTTGGCACAAGACTGCTGATTCCTCTTCTCGATAGTGGATGCACACGACACATACCCTTGACTTGTTTCACATTCCTGAGTGCCCCATCCTCCGCCCCCTATATCTATGGCTGAGTGTGAAATACCACAGGAGGGTGGTCTCTACACTTTTAACTCCTCAGCTTTCTGCCTGTTCAGAATGCACTGAGCCCTGCTGGTCAGTCAGCAAGTAACTCAGGCCTGATAGAGATCAGTTCTTATATTAAACCAAAGTGACATTAAAACCCATCACATGACCCCAGGCCGATGTTCACCAGAGCATGTAACTAACTTCTGACTTCTATCTTCTGACCATGGATCGAGTTTGGGATGAACTCCCTCCCCTAAAATAAAACTGCAGGATACAGTTACATACTCAGCTCATACTAAATAAAGTCCCACTTATTTTTGGCCTTCATCTGTTCCACTGATCCAGTAATAAGGCTAGGAAGCTGGGTGGGGGGGGGATCACTGTATGCATATAGAAACATGGCAGATTAAAGGGAAAAAACTTCACCTGATGGGATACAGTTGGATCTGGTGACTCTGTAATGTCATGGAGGTGCACTTTGCTCACATAGTTTGAGTCTACTTGTGCCACTAGAGGAAAAGGTTACCTCAAATAACAAATTCTGAATGATTACCTTTATCTTTTCATGAAACTTTTTTTTATCTTGGTGGGAGTGGTCTCTTCTGGGATGTCAATCATGTACAGAGTGTCAGTGAATGGTTTCACGAGTTTAAAATTCTGCAAATCATGTGCTAGGACCATTTGCAGTGATCACACACCAATCCAGCTGATTACCTAAAGGCAGGCTAGGAAGGTCCCACCAAGATAGTGTGTTTGTAGTCCGCAGGTGCGACACAGAGCCTAGCAATCCTTGTTCTATGTGTTGTAGCTGTGAATTGTCACCAGAGGGCAGCTTCAAAGTTATGTGGGACAATGTGGCTTGTGCTTATTTCGCTCTTCTTTTGGTTCGTGGTATATTCCACTGTCGTTCCCTTTCCTGGTGAGCCTAACTTTTCAAACAAATCAGCATTCTACATATGCATAGCACCATCTCTGCATAGCTGAAGACTTAGACAAATGGACACCAATAATGTAGTGATCCTTAGCCACAATAGAGGTAAGTGTCACTGCAAATACAAAGTTTTCCTGAGTAAAGTTTTTCACCCTAGTGGGGGTGGTTGCTTATTCAGGATGACAATACCTCCCATCTACAGGGCTGATAAAAAGTAGCAGTGCGCTTAACTCTGAATCCTGAACATACTGGGTGACTTTGTCGTGATAAACTGTAAAAACAAACACAATACCAGCACTCACTGACAAGTATATTTCATCACAGGTCAAGACTAACATGTCGGTAATCAGCACAATTTGCTAAAAACAATAATGACAATATATGTAGAGAAAAGGTCCAAACACTAATCAACAATGGTTATGGCAGAGTTTGAAAAGCTGAGTTAGATAGCACTGGTTTTTGGGGTTCTGGACATCAGGAGATCTGATAATGGAACACCAGTGAACAGCACCTGCTCTCAAAAGAAAAACACGGGATCTCTTCAAACACAGTGCTCCGTCTACAACATGGCATCCATTACATATGTCTTTTACTTGTTTTGTCCTCTTCCTTTTTTCCCCTTCACTCTCTTCAACCTGGACATCTCCCTTCCTTCTTTCATCTCTTCCTTTTACGTTTGTCACCCTCTCCTCTCTGTCCTCTTATATCCCCTACCTCTGATCTAGCTCTCTGCCGTAACTCGACACTGTCTAACAGCTAGTGCCTGAGTCTGGTAAGTTGTTTCGCTGTGTTGCTCCATTGTTACCATGGTGAGACTCTGTGTGTATGCAGGAGTGTGTGTGTGTGTGTGTGTGTGTGTGTGTGTGTGTGTGTGT
>VVHJ01018782.1:7267-21172 GCA_015107715.1 Tylochromis polylepis
GGGGGGGGGGAGGGAGGGGGGGGGGGGGGGGGGGGGTCCACTAAGCACCCTTTTCACGCCTTACAAATGGAAAGCGATGGCAGAGCCGCCAGTGTTTACCCTCAGAAAACACATTTCATGCACAAAGTAGGTTAGGCCTTCATTCAGAGGCTCCTTTCTGCTCCTTCCAGCGTGGAACCAAGTCCTCACAACATGTGACGAAACTGTAACTGACCACATTACGCAAATTCAACCAGCCAGCTATCATTACACGGTGTCCCCAAGCAAAACAGCGATAAGCAGTCACAAGCCAAAAAGACACTGTTTTGTAAATAAGTTAGCATAACAGCCACCCAAGAGATTAATCTCAGCATCGACAGCTCCATGTAGACCATTATTCCATGCTTGGGGCGTTCGTACAGAATAATAAAATCATATTTATATCAGTTTCGTATCTATTTAATAACACAGATTTATCAATATTATTTAACTTTAGCTAGCAGACGTTAGCTGGCGCTTCGGAACAGACAGCCCCACCATGTTGTTGTTGTTGTTGTTGTGGTGGTGGTTGTTGTTGGTGGTGGTTTAGCTACTCGTGTTCAACATCAGCTCAATTGAATTTGTCAGCAGATAAAAGCCAAAAATATCGATAAATCATCGAACACGGCACGGCTGCCGGTTCGACCAAAACAGCAGCCGTGGTTTGGAGGTCGACGCTAGCGAGACACGGCTAGCCAAATCCGCGATAGAGAGCGCCATGACGATTAGCGACAACAGGCGATGCCCAGTCCAGGAAAACACATCGAGACAAAAGCCGAAGAGGTGCTCGGATGAAACTTACTATTACCGACGGCCACCAGCCCGAGCAGGGCCAGTAGCGTTGGGGCAATTTGTTTTAGAGCCATTTCTTCATAACTCCCATCTCTCCCGCGATGAAATGCGTCGGAAGTGTGTCGTTATCAACACGACCAGACCTGAAACACAACCACAGTCCGACCGCACACCACCACCGCCAGATACTAGCCAGCCTGCCAGCCAGCCAGCCGAGTGACGTGTTTAAAGGGGTGTGTACGTGCGAGTTTAAAGGGGAGGGCTGAGGGCTGCACGTCCCCTTCTGCCCCTGAGGTCAGGGATGTGTGTGGTAAATAAAGTGGTGGGCGGATTGCCTTCTTCCAGTTTCACATCATCTAAAGAGCAGGAGTGAACATTGTGTGTATTATTTATGATAAACGGTATAAATTAAAGGTGCTTTTGGAAATTAGATGCCTAAATAGTATTCTAAAGATTAATGTTAAAATAATCTGGGATATATCAAGTCAAATCTTCACTACCCAGTAATGGCTGATTGCAGTGTGTTTTTCATGATTATATATAATACAAAAAAACCTATACCAAAAAAGAGCCTTGTGAGCTCAATTCATAGCTAACATTGTGCATTTGATGGTTTATCTACTAAAAATGTATGACCACGTTAAGGTGCTGCTTTCACTGAAATCAGTCTGTGTTCTTTTTGTGAATTTACAGTTTTTTTAAATGTCACAGTTCACTTTTTCATAGGTTTACATACTTATTTTCAAGCAAGTTTTTGTTTTATTCAGCTCTGTGTATTGTGTAACACGAAAGAAAACAGCAAGGGAACAAACTGAGCCGAACTGGCAATGTTTGTTATTTCTGAAAATGAAAAATAATAATTGTGTGTATGTGTGTGAAATGTGACTATTGTGTTGCCACAATTGGCTTCGGTGTGTAAACAAAGTGCATCTAGGTCTCTATAATTTATTTATTTATTTTTATGCATGTGCTTCAGCTGCAGGATGAATTCATCTTCAGCAAATATGCCGGGCTGATTGGGTTTATTACTCATGGCTGTACTTTTGGTGAACAAAAATCTATTTAAGGATCTAACTGGGTCGAACTGCTTTTCATTAGAGTTATTGCTCAACACTTAAAATCATCAGGTAAAACAAACGTGAAACAAAATAACACCTTTTCGTGTTGATCGTTTAAAAACACTTAAAATTGGGATATAATGTCACGAATGTTAACACAATGTTCTGTAAAAAAAAATCTAATGCTCTGAAGTCACCAAGCTCCTTCATGGCCTACATTCAAAGTAGGAATGGTGATCTAATGGAAATGGACCAGGAAACCAGTGTGAGTGACACAATCTTTATCTTATCATGGATTGTGATTTGGGTGCAAAACTTAAAATCGCAGGCCACATGAGAGGAGGTGATTCTAGGCCTCTCTGCATTTGACTGGGATTAGATTAGTAATACTCTGCTGCGCTCAGATGTTTATCCATCCATATTCAGTGATTGATTCATTATCAGACAAATCCCTCACTGATATTACAACCATGGGGAACAGCATCTGACAAATGTATACTCGTTTGCTGTTCCCTGATCAAAGCGCAAGAGGTAAATCTGGTTCAAATCTGCATAAGAGACCATTTTGTTGCTTTATTTATTTATTTGTTTGCTTGATCTCAAATCACATCTAAGCCACTGTATCAGATTTTGAGAGAGAGTTACATCCACTTGCAATTTTTAGTCCAAAAGTGTAAAGTAATCGGGCATCCAAAGATAGCACAAGGTGTTTTGGTCCAGCTCTATTCAGGATTTTTGTCTTTCCTCAGGGACCAAACCTGTCTATACTAATACATTCATCTGCCTCCAGCTGAGAATGTAGCTCAGGAAGAGGTGAGCCAGGCTGCAACCAGGTGCATTTGGGACTTTATCTGTGCCTGCTTTTATCACCTGTCCTCTTACTAGCACTCTCACCGATCTATCCCTGAGCCTAATTGTGTCTGCGCAGCCTCCTCTGCGGCTTTATATCTGTCCATTATCGGCCCTGTCCAATTTATCTGCACATTTCTTCAGCAGGCATTGTCTGCTGAACAAATCTCTCCTGTCTCTACAGAGCCACTGGGAATGATCCAACTGTGAAAAGGAATACACAGAGGAGGAAAACACAGGGAGATGTGAGATGGGCTTCTGCACTCACTGACACGCAGCTTGGCCTCTCTGATACTTCAACATCCCCCTGCAGTGTTAAAAATAACCAGCTCTTCATCTGACTGACCAGACAGACTGGGACTTCGAGGTGGTATTATCTCACTGGCGTTTGTTCAACAACTAGGAAGACAGACAACACACGCACACACACAGACATTCACACAGACATAAACAGATAAAGGAAGAGCAAGCATGACAGATACAGAAAGAAAACACTGGCATGCTGATATTACACAAAGGGGATGAAGCTAAAACTCTTATTTTCACCAGTGACTGGGCAACGTTTTAAAACAGTTGCACAGTTTTAATTCCCACTGGATATTTCTTATTCTTTTTGGCATTCTGCACATGAAACTTAGTGCTTCAATGCTTAACTTTCAACATATTTTCTCAGTGGATTTTTTTAATGACAAATGAGAAAAATTGACACAATTTGATCAGTCACTGTGTTTTGGAGGGTAACGCTAAAACCTGTTAGTTGCTGTCATGTTAAGATTGAACTAACATAATTGTTTTGATTAGCAAAAAGGAGGCACACTATTTTTGTTTTTTTATGTTTCCCCTTTAGCAGGATCTATAAATTAGTTTGAAATAGAAGTCCTCACATTGAATATTTGCATAAAGGAAATCCAAAGTGGAGAGAATATTGAGGCAATTATTACTAAACTAAATCATTTGACCTAGAGAAAATGTATTCAAACAATACACTGAAGGTCACATGAGAGCTTTTTAAATGATTAAATGTAGCTCCTACAAAATAAGATCCCCTCTACTTATCTGATGAAGCCTTTTTTTAATCTTAATTTTAAGTTAGTACACTGCAGATAAAAGAAAAGAAAACAAACAAACAAAAACAACAGCTTTTTAAACCAATACATAAATCTCCCATGGAAGGAATATGGATTCTTGTTTGTCTGTTATCTGATGACCTCTTCTGGTCAATGTGAGAATTGCAGTAATAGGTGCTTAAAAAAAAAGTAAAGCAGAAATATTTCCAAAATATAATCCTTTATTTAAGATAACCATTATTACATGTATGTGAATTCCTTTACTGATCACAGTGGTTGTGATGGTACATTTTAGGCTTACAAAAATGTATGAAAAAAGTTTTTTTTTTTTTTTTTAAGTTGTGTGATAAAAAGCAACATTAACATAGTCTCATTGCTGAATAGTAGAAAACAATATCTCTCCTGAAATATATTTACAATATGGCCGCGAAAGAAGACATCAAATTCAATTCTGTTACATAAAAATGTATTTACATCTAAATATCTCACTACTTTTATGTGCAGACAATAAATGCTTAGTTTAGTTAAGTTAAACATACTTACAGGACAGGTAATGTACTTTCCTTTAAGTGTATAAATACTTACACATTTCCTGTCTTTTATCTGTGGTTTTAAGGCGCATTGGTCATTTTGGGAAAATCCACATTATACCTAAGAAGATGATTTTCCATTCTGTCACAACAATGAGAGAGTTAGACAATGAGTACAAAACTATGTTAACTGTTTTGTGATAATTAAAAATATCTGGCCTAAACCTTAATTAACTGAAGGCAATAGCAGAAGCCCCCCTCATTTAAAGAGGTACTAAGAATCATGTTGGATGAATATTTGCATATGCAAAAAATATAACATTTGGTACAAGAGGCTCTAGATGCTTCTACACAAAGTCATATGGTTTTAATATGCTACAGATACTGAGTGAGTGATTAGCTCAAAACATGGTAATGATATCCACTTCATTTGTTGGAATGTGGTGCAATATCCCTTCTGGTGTTTTCAGTCCGGTTTCCTTGTTTCAGTCTAGAAATCCTGCTTTAGTTTTTCAATGCTGAAGTCGTCATGATCCAGTTTGGAGAGAGTCTTCCTTATTCGCAAGGCTGTGAGCCGGGCTGTTGGGTTCTGATACCAGCACTCCTTCATGATCTTCACAATGGCTGACAATATCTTAAAAAGACAGAAAAAATATAAAACACCACATTTCCAAAATGTAATTGTACTTCTGTGTTCATTTGTATGTCTATTCGTGTGTATATGTGCCTGTTGATGTCACATAGCCTACTGGGTGAGAATGGAGTCTGTTGTGCAGACTGGGCCTCTGCTGGTCCACACACACCACCTTCTTCATCTCCTCGAAGCTGGGATCCGAGGGCACCAGGTCAAAGAAGGGTGGACGGTAATCTTCCACAATGCCTAAAAAAAACAAAGTAAAACAAACAAAGCACACTCATTCAGTGGATCACTTGCTTCTCTCTATTCATTCAGTGGGGTGGTCAAGCAAAATAAGACGCCACAATTATCAAATTAAAAGCCCAGTGAGGTGAACCACTTGCTGTGAGGGTTATCGCTTCATACATCTGCGGAACATAAATGTTTTTTCATATAAAGCCTGAAATAGCACACTCAGAGACTCGGATAGGCTGCGGTGGGAGTTTCGTAAAGCATGTCTCGCTAAACAAGAGAACAGGGAGAGATATGAACTCCCTGGTGACTACATTGGGATGGAAATCTGGAAGTCATACACGCACGCACGCACGCACGCATGCACACGGTCATTGGTGCATGGCTGTGTGCTTGCATATAAAAATTGCATGCATGGGCATCTGGACTATGTACAAGTGAGTGCTGACACCAGATAAGACTGTTTATAATTACTGTAGTGCTAATCATGAGAGAGGATAGCAGAGGCAGACACAGACTAGAAAAACACTGGCCTGCTGAGAGACATGGGACTGGCTGCTTGTTCTATATACTCTACCAAAGCACACAGACGTGAGACAGAGAAATCGTTTTTAACATGCTCGCTTGTGTGATACATTAGCTTCACAACAAATCCGTGGATATATACCTTCATTTGCTTCCTGAAGTTTAATCTAAGACCATATTTTTCTGCTAATGGATGGAAAGGCATAACATTAAAAATAGATCACTGCTAACCTACCATTGACAACACTCCTGCGGGTAATTTCCCAGAAGACCAGCCCAAGAGCCCAGATGTCAGTTTGCTTATAGGACTCAAAAACATCCACACGGATAGTTTCATCCAGCACCTCAGGGGCCATGTAGCGCTTGGTCCCCACGCGAGGGTTATTGCCCACATCGAGGTAGTCATGGGACTGAGAGTGCATCACTGCTAAACCTGAGGAATGAATGAACACAGAAAAGGCTTTTAATTTATAGTACAATACACACTACAAAATTAATCTTTGAAGAGCTCTTTCTCTAATCACATTACTATAAACTGTTAGCAGATGTTGGGAATATCCTTGCAAACCTTACCGAGATCAGCGATGCAGCACTGTCCGTTGCGCTTTACCAGAATATTTCGGCTTTTCAGGTCTCGGTGGGCAATAGCTGGTTTTTCCTGGGAGCTAACAATCTCAGTGTGGAGGTGAACCAGGCCACAGGCCACAGACAGGCACATCCTCAAGCAGCTCTCTGGGTCCAAGCTGCTGTATTGCAAGAAATCATAGAGAGACCCGAGCTCATGATAGTGGGTGACGAGCCACAGCTGGGTACTGGAATTCTTGGATGTCATGTCGGAGGCTATGAAACCTAAAAAGCAAAAGCAAACAGAAAATGTTGCTGTTTGAATTTTTTTTTCTTTAAGGTGCCATTTTTTTTCTTTGGAGGGGAAGGACTGGTGTCATACCAAGTATGTTGTCGTGTCGCAGCTGTACAGTATTGTAGATCTCTGTCTCTCTAAACCAGGAGTGCTCATCTCTAGAGGAGAAAATTTTGACAGCTACACTTTCCCCCATCCACGTTCCTCTCCAAACCTCTCCGTACCTGCCTTTGCCTACGAACACAGTGACACAATTAATTGCAATAAATAGAATAGAATAAAATAGAAGAGAGTTTATTTTGAACGTGCAACTATAACTAAAATTAAAAGAAAGAAAAACCTCTCAACACGCACACACACACACACACACACACACACAAAAGTAAAGACATCAAGTTGTCATGAATATCTCTATATCCCATACAATTTTTATGCTCGACTACATTTCCAAAATATAATTGTACTTGTGTGTTCAAAAAAAGGAAGGGAAATGAGACTGACCGACACACTCAACAAGTGAGATTTGCCTCGCCATAGTTCTTTGGACAAGATACGGAAGCCCTGTCCCACTCCCTGATGTGCAAAACTCATCATAGATATTCTGGAGAGAGAAAAAGAGACAGGCAGATAAAATCCACATGTAAAAACTAAAAGATAGGAAAGTTTTTCCTGTATTTTGTCTGACGTCAGCCATCAAACGTCTCTTACGCCATATGTGGGGTCATCTCCACTGGGGACTTTGAGTATTTTGACATCATGGCCTTCAACATCTTTTAGTCTGCAGGCTGTACGTCGAAAGCGCAGGAGTAGTATCAGGCCAAAGACACAGGCAGTAACAAATAAGAACAGCAGGAACAGGGGGATCCACAGCTTTGGGTGATGAGTTTCTGGGGGTGTTGGTGTCGACTCCCAGTCTGGAAACACAGAAGCAGTCAGACACATACACATATAGACACAAAGAAACTGAAAACATTTCTTAATATTCATGAGATAAAATTCAAGTGGCATGACATTAGTATCGCTCTGCTCTTACTGACCACAAGGGGGAACCAGCTGCTCTCTAGAGGGAAGCTACAGCCATATAAGTACAAAACAGTGCAAAATGTTAACTTAACTGTGGAGATGAGCCAGAGGCCCAACTGAAATAAGACAAAAGCATGATTTACAGGGGCACACTACTTCTTGGTTTCTTGGATGTGATGTCCCAGTATTGTAAAGGAAGGGCTTTAGGTACTGACTTATTTTTGGAGGCACTGCGTTGCAGTTGTCCTTTCTACAGCAGTGCATAAAGTAGCCAGGGAAGGACGAGTAGCACTGCGTTCTGGTGTCCTTAGTGAAACAGCCCCATTCCTCAGATACGTCTTTCACCAAGGCATAAAAACAGTCCTCTCCCCTGCACGTTTCATTTTTGCATGTGCCTTTGTCATTTTTGCAAGCACACAGCACATTCCTATCATCCGTGGTGTCTGGAAAACACATGAAATCAGCACTGAAACAAGTTTGTAGACAGGGGTCACGTAATAACACAAAGAAACAAAACTAGCTTATCATTCATTTGGTAAAAGTAAAACAAAGCCCCAAACACGTGAAATTCAAATATTCCATCTTTTTTTTAAAGAAAATGTAAGAATTCTAAACTCTACTTCCTCAAATATAATTAAGTAGATAGTTGTTATAAAAATGTTTTTAGACAGGTCTAAGTAAACAGAGACTTTTTATATTTTAAATCCTCCTATTTTTGCAATATGATCCTAAAAAGAACTCACTGGATGGATACAGTAACATGTAACTTTAAATGTTGAAGTATAACATGTGTGCATGAAAAGTCACAAAACCTGCAACACCTTTAGCTATAATTGTATTATAAAAAAAAACCCAAAACAAGCAGAACTATACAGAAACCATAAATAGTTTAAGGTGCTGTAAAACATTTTTGGAAGCTAAGAGGAAGAAAGACTGTGATATAGCTCCGCCAGCCCTGCAGTTGGCATTTGACTATCTTCACCAGGCACTCGTTTATTCTGCCATTTCACATCTGACAGGTATTACACAGCCTTCTTGTCTCAACTTGCTTTTTGGAAACAACTACCTATGTTTACAACAACCAGTAGACTGAACCATCCAGTCTATGTGCAGGCTGCAGAAGCAAAACAATGCCTATGAGGTGCATTCTCAGTGGGTTCTGCAGTGCAATCAGACTGAGAATCTGATTTAGTGTCAGGACCAAAAATACTCTGTGTTGCACCTTTAATTGAATGAAACAAAGGGAATGTCCTCACAGTAGCGAAAATTATTTTCTACATCCAACCGCCGACTTACCTGCATGGATGGCAGACGTCCACAAAATAACTCCAGCTATCAACCCTGTGAGCACAGCAGAGCTTCCCATCTCTGTAAAAGCAGGGAAAACAAAATATTACCAAAAATATTACCAGGTAACATAATTACATAATGAAAAAACAATTAGTGATGTTTAATTATTAGGAACTGTCTCAAAATCCAAAGGTTTAGGTTAAAAAAAAAGTCAGTTGGGTAATTAATATTTTGAATTCTGCTTAGAATTTGCATACAGTTACTTAATAGTGGTGTCTATGAGGAGCTGAACAGGGGCTAAAGCTCAGACTCTGAGGAGGAAGCTATGAGGTCAAAAAAAAAACAGTCAGAGGGCCCAGCCTGTCTGCCTGTGTTGTAATTGCACTGGGTGGGAAAAGGGGTCTTAGGGGAAGCAGGCTGTTCAGAGTGTTTGTGTATGTGTGCTCAGATTATGCGTTGCGCTGTGCTACCCAGGCTCCAAGCCCGCCGACTCCAGGACTACCCCTCTCGCAGAGTAAATGTTGATGGCTATGCTTCCTGCCATTGAGTGGCCCCACCCGGCTGGCCAGCGAGACTCAGGTCTGCTCATTGTTTAGAGCTGCACTGCTGAGAGTCACGCAATAAGAAGGCATCACATAAAAGTCAACCTTTCTTCCTCCTCGGGCCTCTAACGTTGATAGCCAGGATGAACTTAAACCTGTTAGATTAAACTATTAAAAGTGGCAAAATCTGAAATAAACGATGAAATGTGAATTTTAATTTAGAACTCTAGAAACACATTGGGAAATCCTGGAGCAGTGGCATTTTTAGCTCTATGTCGTATCACCTCCTCTTTTAACAACATGCTGTAAGTGTTTTGTTACAGAGGAAACCAATGGCTATGTTTTCAACAAATCAACAGTTTGAGGTCTCGCTTCATAATGTACTAAAAGTTTTCAGTGGGTGACAGAATTGAAGTGCAGTCAGGCAAGTTCATTACCTGGACTCTTTTACTACAGAGCTATGCTTCAGCTTGTCATAGTATATATTTATGGAAAATTGGTATGTTATATATTGAGATTACAGATGTTCACAGATGTTCAGGTATGTATATTAATACACAGCACACCATCATCGATGCTAAGGTTTGAACTTTTTAATCAGCTAGTCACGTGGTAGCAACTCAATGCATTTAGGCACATAGTCAAGATGGTCAAGATGACCTGCTGAAGTTCAAGTCAAGCATCAGAATGGATGGGGAAGAAAGGTGATTTAAGTGGTTTTGAGCATGACATGGTTGTTGGTGCCTGACTGGCTGGTCTAAGCATTTCAGAAACTGCTGATCTACTGGGATTTTTCCACACACCCATCTCTAGTGTTTACAGAGAGTGGTCCAAGAAAAGAGAAAATATGGACCCAGTATCTGGGCAAAAATGTCTTGTTGATGCCAGAGGTCAGACAAGAATAGACAGACTGTTTGAAGCTGACAAGACGCAACTGTAACTCAAATAACCACTCGTTACAATCAGGTATGCAAAAGAGCATCTCTGAACAGACAACACATTGGTTTGAAGCAGCTGGGCAACAGCAGCAGAAGACCACACCAGATAAAATTGGACAACAGAAGATGAGAAAAATACTGTTTGGGCTAATGAGTCTTGATTTCTGCAGCATTCAGATGGTAGGGTCAGTTACAGAAAGTATATTTGTTGATCATGTCAATACCGTTCATGACCACAGTGTACCCAGTTACCAATGGTTGCTTCCTACAGGATAACGTGCCATGTCACAAAGCTCAGATCATCTCACAGATACCAGATCTCAGTCGAGGGGAGTACCTCTGGGATGTTGTGATTTGCATCTTGGACGTGCTGCAAACAATTCCCCAGCAACTGTGTGATGCTATCATGTCAATATGGGCCAGAATCTGTGAGCAGTGCTTCCAGCACCCTGTTGTTGAATTGTTGACACACAAGGCTTAAAAGCAGTTCTGAAGGCAAAAAGGGGGTCCAACCCGATACTAACAATCAGTGACTTGTTAGTATGGCTGGTGAGTGTATTTTATAAATAAACAGAAGATTTAAAAGGTTTCTGAAAAAATGCCAAGTTGTTTGAGTTTAAAGTGGACTAACCCAACTGAGATGCAGCAGATAACGGCAGTCACTCATTCAGTGTTGTTTGCATGAGCAATTCTAATAATCAGGCTAAAAGCTGTTTTCTGTTTCCCTTTAATTATTTAGTGATTTACTACTGACTGCCAGCATGTGAGATGTTTATGTGACACGATAAACTGTAGCTTCACCAGAAACCACCAAAAGTCAGTTTTCAAACTGTGGCACACTCTGCTGAGACAATTATAAAAGAAAAGCTCTCAGATTGAAGCAAGTGTGATTTTGCAGCAGCCGCCTCACTCAGCATTAGTTCTGCTCCTTAGGCTCACTTCGAGTCTTTGGTGTTTAATAACAGGCACACAGCTCTCCTTTTTTCAACAGTGTGTCACTTTAAGCTTTCACAGCATCAGCAAATTGTAGCTGAAAAAAAAAATGGGTTGCACACTCTTACACATGCTGTTACACTGTGTAAATTACATAGAAGTTATGCTTTAAAAAACAACAACAACAAAAAAAAACGGGTTACAGAAAAGCCTGCTTCGTTTATTATTTAGTATCCTTGTAAAAATATCTATCCAACTGCACATGTCTCATAGCAGTTAACCATTGAACTTTTGACATGTGGCAGGAAAACCTTCACGTCTGCTAAAAACCACAGATATCCCCTATTAAATTTGGCACATCAAGCCTCATATTTTACAGGATGTAGTTACTTTGGTGATTTCATCAAATTATGTCAAATGTCACTGATGAGAAACCAAATGGGTAAAAATAAAGATGAATATTTGTACATGCTCGGTTTGCATTTAAGTGCAATCTTTCCTTCAATTCTACATAAGAGCTTCTCTAAAGTTTCCTACACTTATCAAAATGTCAAATCAAACACGAAACTTATGCTAAGTTATGATATTTCTGTTTCCTATCTGTTAAAAATATCACACTAAAATGATCTTTATACATTCGTTGCATCTGTGGTTCAAGCTCAGTGCATGAGAACCCGTTGCACACAGCTCTGGCACACTAAAACCACAAGCTATATTCTACCAAACAGCAAAGCACACTTCCTGAATCACTCAGACTACATGCAAGCAGTGTTAAATCTGTGGGTCCAGGAGGAGAATGGGATAAACACAACTACTCCTACACAATGTTCTTATTCTCAGTGGACAACTGTTTCTCATTTCTCTAGATATAATTTTACCATCCACTGAGTCTTAATATGAGAGCGCAGTAATCATGACCTCAATTGTAGGCAGCCTAACTTTATACTCCAGCAAACTTCCTCTCTAAGCTCTCTCCTGTTTGTCTCCATTCTGTCCTAAAACTACACAGGGGAAAAGATCCACTGACATCTCTTCCTGTTATCTACAGAGAGGCAGATCTCTCATTCCATCTTGATGACTGTGTGGTTGCAGAGCTGGATTGTGGGGGAACAGCACAACAGTCTCAAACTGCCTCTCTGCTGGGCCTCGTTTTACCAAAAAAAAAACCCAACAAAAAAAACAAAAACCTTTAACTATGACTCAGGAAAGTAACTTTAAGCAGAGTTACTGTAAAAGCTTTTATTCTCAGCTTCAACATCACATTCCGTCATTTTAACGACTTCTTTCCTTTGCGTGTAATCCAGTGATTGTGATCAACTGCCAGTAACTGTGACAGCACTGTGCCTTCTTTTCATAGACAAGCTTGGAAGGATTTATGGCTTACTCAATGCTTCTAACATGCATACCTACAATGAAAGTTGGTCCGGGAATGGAAAAGATGAATAAAATACTATTGTACTGCACACATACTGTGCACAGAGAGTGGCCTTTGCTTCTCAAGAAGAAGAAGAAGGAGGAAAAAGAAATGCATGAAGATCTGGGTATGAGTGATGCACACTGAAGAGATCAGCAACAGCATGCACTTGGAAAGAACCTATGTCACTTTTACGATGAGCTGCAGCCAAAAACACTTCCTGTGTGTCGATGTGTGTAACTCTTTTGTAGGCAAATGTCACATTCTGCATATGTCAAAATGAATGAACTTTTCACCTTAAAAGATTTGTTAAAAAAAAAGATCACAAGGCATATGCCAGTGGTTCAGGAAGTACCCACATCCTTACTTGGGTAAAAATAGCCATGCGTGAATGAATAACCCTGTTTATGAAAGAAAATCTGTTTAGTAAGTGTGCAAAGATACAATCAGTAAAGTACTCTTATTTTTTTTTTAAGTTTAGGAAGTGGACCAATGTTTCCTATCAATGTTACATTAAAATAAAATTGCATTACTGTGATACAATTAAATGTCGTAGGTGGTCAATGAATACTATTTTTTAACTACTTCAAATGAGCCTACGAATGAGTTGAATGTCTCTCTATACATATTCCTATTTATAAAGTGATAATATAAAACAAGGCATATGTTAAATCCTTATGTTTAAGGTATGAAGCAACTACAGAGTGACCACTACTGGAGTTTTAGGACTGACACAGACAATAAAATACCACAACAAGCCACATTTGACACGTAACACACGCAGGGCAGAAAAAAGTAAGCCAATCTCTGAAATCAAGTCTACTGGAGCACAATTTTTGCTGTGGGCTATTTAAATTGGGCGCAGTGCTCAGCTGCATAGAGATAGATAAAAGTAGTTCACTGTGGCTGCCCTGTGCCACAATATAACAGATTAGCTATGATAATAAAAACACGGATAGTAATATGAAACAAATGGCGCAGTTAAAACCTTTAAATGCTATTAATTTGGACTTAAAAGTCAGGCCATCTGACACCTGTTCACATCTGGAAACACGTGGAGTGATGTAAGCCGCTGTCAAAAGGTAACTTTTAATCCGGTGTTACAGTGCTAACAAGCTTCATAATAATAAATCTGTGAACAGAACATAAAGAAAACATCTCAAACCCCGCCACATACCCACAACCATTACCTGTTTTCT
>VVHJ01018785.1:3295-25303 GCA_015107715.1 Tylochromis polylepis
CTAGTAAAAAAAAAAAAGAAGTGATGATCTCCAAAGATGGAGGTCAATTCCCAGTAAATGCAGTGACCAACTGATCGCCTAGAGGTTGAGCAGGCAACACGTTCAGCCTATGGACGATCATTTTTAATCTTAAGCCAAATGCACAGGTCATCTGGTGCTCCAAACAATCATGGTACAACTCTGATTGACTGCAACCACTCGCAGACAGATTGGTGAAGGACTGCGAATAACTGCCGTCTGTTTTATAAACCAAACAGATTGCCAACATGTTCAAATCATTCTGAGTCAATCAGCACCGATGAGCGCAACTCGTCTTTCCAAGGATCCTGGACGTCAGGCACAGGAAGTCTTAATAGCAGTCCATCTTTCATTTTGTTGCTCTGAATTGGTTCGATAGCTTGGAAGTGCTTTTTGTTTTGTTCTGATCAATGCATTTACGTTAATAAACATTAAAAAATATTTTTCCTTAATAAAGTTTTATTACACTCAAATTAAACCGCTATAATCTCAGGACCACGGAGAGCGCACCCAATGTAAAAATATCATCGCCCATCTTGCAGTCCTACATCAGAGGCAATTATTAAAGCCTGTTTCCATTATAACGACTCTCTCTGCCAGACTGCCTGTAGGCTTACATTTAATGTACACGTTTGGCAGTTGTCTCAATGGTCATTGCATTGGTTATTTTACCATTTAATACAGAAAATGCTATCGTTGCCATATGTTGAAATAAATTCAACAGCAGCTGTAGGTACAGGTAATTGACATGCTTAAAAATAATAATCAAATGACTTCTTGACAAACTGAATTTTTAAAATCGATTTACTGTACTGAAACTGCAATAATTAAAACAAATGTGAATATAATATGCATACGTCATGACTATCATGCACAAACATGGCCTATTTTTGACGCTTTCTTGTTTCTCCCTGGCTTCTAGGACACCTTCTCTTTGTACCCTGCAGTTCTTGTTGTCCAGGGTGAGTGGAGCAGGTTCTTGTTATAATTCGAAGGATGTGCAACAGCATTTCACTTATGGAATTTTGAGCCTGTAGTAAAGTATCTACCGATTTTGCCATACCAGATACCGCTGCTGTCATGCTCTTGTGTCTGGGTCACAAGTGCTTTTGTGTCTCCTCGCATGTCCCGTACACTTGCCGATATGAGCTGAAGCTAGAGCTCTTGGCAGACTGGGTGTGTCATATTGAAATGAACTGTGTTTTTGTTGTGGTTAGAAAACAGTGCAACGTTTGTAAATCACCCATAAAACTAATCACACCTATCAACGCCATTTTATTCCGTTTAGTAAAACCGGCCCTTTGTGCGTAAATGAGCCACGTCAGCGGCTTTGACAAAACAACATTAATTGTGCCCGAGATTGAGAGTGGGCTGAAAACCCAGCTGTGGAGCTGTGATCAGTGTACTGGTATCCTGCTGACAGCGCTTATGGTCAAAATTACACTTGCTGCGATACTATGGTTTTGATGCTGTGATTACGCTCCCACTATACGAAATGCTAATGTGAAACAGAAGTGTCCCGTTTGTCTCAGCGGTGAATACAATGAAGCGTTGTTTGAAGACTGCAACATCCAACCTCGGACCAGGTCTGCGCTTAGCAATGTAGGCTCTTCATTAAAAACTACTGAATATCATTTTAATTTTTAAGCGATTTTGTGTCAATATTCTTCACATTAAAGGTTGCTGGTTAGGTTTACAGCGACATCAGAGATTTCGGGGTTGATACAGGGTCAGTATGAGGCAGAAAACACATCAGCAACCTCAAAATTCAAAGTGTGCTGGTGACACTTGAGACATTGCTGCTGCTGGTATGTTTTTTTCTGCTGGATTTAACATTGTGTTGGTGAATCTAAAGCTACTGATCTAACACTACAGAACAGGGTTGTTTTTTTTTTTTTAAATAAAGTGTTACCTGCAAACAGGCGCATCTGAAAGTCTATATTCTGCAAATCACAACAGTAAAGAATAAACGAGCAAAGAGAGAAATGTGTCAGCAGAAATCAGGATTAAGATCAAGCAAACTAAGGGCAAGACACACAAAATATTTTTTTTTTTTTTTTTAAATATGGCTGTATGAATCATCTGAGGGCTGTATTCATTCAGCACTGAAAATCAAAGACAGAAATGATCATCAGGACTCCAATGTGAGAAAATGTGTAAAAACAAACAAACAAACAAAAAAACCAAAACAATAAACATATAGCACCAGCAGTGCCGAGCCTTCCCTCTACTTAAGAGAAGTGACGCAACACAGTCAGACCCAAGAACTCAACATTTAACCTTCTGTTAAAGTAATAAAGGGTAAATAAACTCTAGTTAAAGTTGAGCGTAACAAGGTCCACATTTCTGTAAAACAGTGACACTTATCTGAGTATTAGTTCTTATGAATGCTTTAAAAACACCATAAATAACTTAAGTCGAGCATTATGAAAAGAGCTGAAAAACTTCTGAAAAAAAAAAAAAAGGGTGTCAAGTAAAAGCAGATGTCACTCTAATAAACATTCTTTACTTCTGCTTCAATTACATGACATTCAACTACGCCAGTGTCAAACAAAATTATAATAAAAGCTATAATCCCTACGTTAATCTAATTAATGTGGACCAGTGGTGCTGATTTCAAGCGCCATGTTTTTTGTGTGTAGTAGAGTAGCTTTGCATGACTTACATTTCAAAATAATCCTTATTTGTCTGATACTGCGCCTTGGTGAAGCCCCTCAGTTCGTTTGTCTGAAACCAGCTGTTTTGCCTTTTTAGTTCTTTCTGATTGGCCGGGTCTAACAAACAGAAGGTGAGCTGTGTGCCTGAGATGACCATAAAAGGGATAGCCCCTCTCTATGATGTCATATAGATCCAAGAGTAGAAAAAAAAAACATTTAAAGCATTCAGATCAACCTGAAGTCTGACCATGTACCTTTAATATGAAACTGTGATCATGTGTAATATAAGCATCCACCATTATGAGTGCATACTTATGATATAAAATAAGCCAGCTTATATCAGCTTATAATTTAAGACTGTAGCATTGACCAATTCAAAACCAGTATTTCTTAATGTTTGCTTGGCATTAAAAGCTGAGAATGGATTCTATTGTCGAGCTTTTACAGGAAATCACTGACTGAATCTTATTAGAGGATCACTTGATGACACTGCAGCGAGAAATGAAACGAGAAGGTGCAACCACAGAAAAAGTGGCTTTACGGCTGGTTTAGGCTGCAGGTCTCGTATCGCTTCAGTAACTTTCTGTTGTCTGACTGGGAGATTCATTATTTACAAAACTGAAAGTCTGACATTCTCACCCACAAAACTCTTGAGGTTAGCCGTCTTTTTAACCGGCGTATATCTGACTCTTTTCCCGTGCACAACAAACATCAACAACAATCTCAGGGTCTTGGAAAGACTCTTTAAAAATATGTGTCGTTTCACAGCTTCGTGCCTCTCCCTTCGAACTATAAACACATTTTATTTCCACCATACACATAAAAACTTTCTGACAGATAATAACCTGGTGATAAAACTGTCCACGCTGTTCACCAAAGCAGCTGTTCCATGTTCCAAATAGGTTGGTAACCGTCTAATGTACTTACTAGCTTATATGTCACTGCTTCCACTGGCAGTCACTTCAATCACTTTGACTCTTCACTCACCCATTTCACCTGTCTACAAATTACTACATTCATCAACCTCCCATGGTCTCTGGCTGCCAGATTGCTGCTCGTCATCTCTACGCCACTTTCAGCATTTCCACCAGCCCCATGCTGGCCTAAGCACTGTGGCTTTTCTAATGCAGAAGCTACATGTTTCTTTATTAACCCAATGTTTCTTTTAGCTATTAACACATATAAAGACACCTTGGAAAAAAAAAAAACACTACGTAGAAGTCTACAAACAGAACAGACAAATGTTATGAGTTAATACTGTTTCATCTGTTCAGCTGATAGCTGCCCTCATGCAGTTGACTAGATTTGCCACACATGACTGTGATTTGGTGTCTCTTTCCTCATCAATTAATTTTATGTGCACAGATGCAACACGGGAAAACGCAGCGCCATCTCACAATTAGTGCTGTAGTGGATTGACATTAATTGACTGCAACATTAAACTGACCCCACAACATGCTTTTCTAGCCACGTATTTTCACACTGATTTCATTAGCGAATATAAAAAAAAGAAGATATTCAGCCGTTTTTCTGGGCAGTGCTGATAAAATGCAATAAAACATTAAAAGAAACAATCACAGAAAGGCTTGCCATACTTGGATTAAACCCACCCTCGACTAAAAGACCTAAAACATCTAATACAAAATGTTTTTTGTCTAAGACTGGCTGTAATGCATGACTTGCAAACTGAGCCGAGAAGTACTAAACCTTTCTTGCTGCCACCACCAATTACTGTGGATGTCTCTGGAGTTCCAGAAATCCTCAATATAATATAATATAATATAAACAGGAAATAGTGGTGTACTAGTGTAAAATATCTTTACCAGAAATGTCCACACATAAAGTCATTGGAGGAAACATTACAAATGGAAAAAAAAAAAAAGTGGTATTTGAAACTGTTATTGTTCCCACCGTGGTTTTATTACATATCTTACCTCTTGCAGCAGGTCGGCCTGCTCGATGGCCTTCAGCACATTCTTTTTAGATGTCTCCTGAGCTTCTCCGCCCAGCAGGAATTCATCCAGGATGAAGTAGGCCTTCTCAAAGTTAAAAATAATGTCCAGTTCACAAACCTGGTGAACAACAGTCAATAACTTTAAACATTAATGAACAGTTCAACACGTGGCAATTATAACTAAGAATAATATTAGGAAGTCAGACATCACAAACGCACACTGCCAAAGTATTTATCCAACAGCTCCACATATCTGTGGATGATCTCCAGCGTGATGAGCTCGTTGTCCTGGTCCTCAATGGCACAGCAGAAATACAGGCTGGCATATCTGCAACACAGCGGGAAGCAAATTCACTTCAACTGAAAAAGCCAACATGTTCCCTCCTTACTCAGGAAAAAAAAACAACTTGTGAGCAGTTTCATATGGAAACTGTTGTTTTAACTACAACTGTGACCTGTATCAAGGCACAGAGAAAAGCGTGTATCAGCTTGTGAATCTAGAGGTGGTCGATGAATTGAATTTTAATTTCAATTTTTAATTCAAGTTTGGCTTACAAGGATTATGGACTGTGAATAAAACAATGACTTTTTCCACCTCTTGTTTTGTCTTGTGTTATAAACCAAGTGCATCCTTTTATTCCCTCAGCAGAAGGTACAACCACTAAAAGAAATCCTCTGGTTAACTAGATCTGTGTAAAGTAGAAAAAGCCATCCCCGTCAGCACAGTGGAGGCTGTCATTTTCATTCTAGGTACACATGTGCAATCATGTATACCTGCAATACTCAATCTTAAAGGCGAAGATAGGAAAAACTACATAGTCTAAACAATATACAGGGTAGTACAACATGCATTGCATTTGCTGTGCGATTTGTGGATCCTATATCTCCTGCCAGAGTGCATGAAGGAGGCTGCTGTGTACTTTAAATGTCTCAGGGTCTTCCATATAATCAAGAGAGGGCAGATATCTCCACAGCTGATGTCTCTAAAACTTGCATGGCTTACACCCAAAAAATTTTGAAGGATAACCAGCACTACAGCCCAGAGAAAGAAAAAAAAAATACCATGAATTAGATTTTGGGGTGAACTGTCCCTTTAAATAACCATCTTTCGTTGTGAAAACTACATCATCAAATAGCCAAAGCCAAGGAGCTGACTTCAGGCATTTGTAAAGCTGCGACAGGCTCTCACAGTGATGTACTGTCTCCCATCTCACTGAAATGGTGCTGAGAGGGCATTTCTCCATTATTATTATTAAGGCCTGCTGTTTACTGTGCACAGGGTATTCATTTAAAAGCCAGAAGCCGGATGCAGAAGGCTGAAACAGTTAAGCCCCATTCTGCCATAGTTCTTTATCCCTGATAATCCCTAAGGCACTAAGCATGTGATGATTGGCTAATAAAGGAGCTGGTCAGTTGATCCTCTGAAACCAGAGGAGCAGCAGGACACAATGGACGCGGCTGTAGATTTTTAAACAGACAAGTGTACAGTACTCGTAGAGGTCACAGAAAACAGCAAGGCTGTTTTGACAGTGTGAATTCTTGATTGTTTCGAGCTTTGTCCATCTTTGTCTGCTGTTTGTGAAAATGAATGCAAGGTGTAGCCAAGCAGGAAGCACAAAGGGCTCGGTTCAGTCATTACAACAGAGGAGTGAGGCAGCGTTTTTACTGGAGCTGACTCACTCCAGGAAGAAGTTAACAAGTCAACGCTTTAAAAGATAATGCACACTCTGTGTAAAGAAGGCTCCCAAAGTAAAGTACATCTTGATGTTGCATTGGCAGCCTGATGGCACAGGTCCCCCATTGTATAAGTGGATTAGTCGTCAATAAGACATTTTTATAAAATACTGCTTAATACTTTTAAGGGTTATATTAACATTTCACATGTGGCAGACAGTTTAGAGCCTTACTTGAGGCTACACTTTGAATTTCAATTTAGTCTACTTTGGGGAAAAATATCAGCATGAGGAGTTCTGCTGGCAAAGCATCAAATCACAGTTGACATAAGGAGAAGCCTGGAAGAAATTTATGGGAGAACTGTGAAACTGTAAAGATGGCAGCAGCCCAACATCCAAAGAGCCAGTCAACATCGGAGCCTGGAAACATATTATCCAATCACGGTGCACTGACACATGCCCGCAACAGAAGTTTATGACAGTTTCAACTGTGCAGCTTAAATCCTCCCCTACTTGTTACTGTAAAGAAGACGTACTGTAGACAGTATAAAATATGGTAACAGCCACTGTGACGTCACCCCTGACTTACTGAAGACCAGTTATCGAGCTTTGACTCGAGCCGTTTCAACATCTCCATTTTGGCGTACTGAAACCAGATGGAATGAGTGAGTGGTGGATGAGGCTGTAAAACACTGAATTACAAGTTGTTAGCCAATGAGCATATCCCAAATAGTCGTTCTTCTTGATTCTCAGATAGGCCAAAAATGTCAAAATGGACTTAATGTTTTATTCTGCATGAACCGAAACTAGTAAGAACCTAGTTTCTACCCAGAATCTACGTCCGTTTTTCTACTGTCAGGTATGAACACAGATGGATTATCGCGATCTAGAATTGTTCAGCACCCTGTTGGTATGTGCAGAGCAGCTGTTCATGTTGATTGAGCCATAATGAAGCAGAAAAGTCACATAACTTCCCACATGCATAATACAAATGTACCTTGAAGCACTTTTATAAACCGCCCCCCTTTTTAAAAGTTTGACTGGTGATTTTATACGTGCAGTGTTTACGTCCAGTGAAACAGCCAAAGTGAAAATTGTAAATACAGGCTTCAAAATAACAGCCCAAATGTGTTAACAAACTTGACTACTAAGTGGCGAAATGTGCTTCTCAAATGTTTTTGGTAAGAATCAGATTTACAAGGAGATTAGACCAAAATGTGTTTGCATAATTATGTCAGAATGTTTTGGGGTTTTTTCCACACTGCTTGCTTTGAGCTACATTTTAGAGTTACAGACAGTTTAATTTGGCAAAAAAAAAAAAAAAAATATCACCACGAGTAGTGCCACTGGCAAAGGATCCATCCTCGTTTCTGATCCTGGATCAATTCTGACATATCAGATGGGAAACGGCATGCATTTTAAGACTAGGCTGATAAAGCACACTTTCAGCTCTCAGCTTTCTATCAAACTGACTGAAGTTTTGTTCCTGGTTCAGCTGAAAAAAAACCCCCCAAAAATGCACGTGGAAGAATCAGTCATTTGTAATTATTTTTAAGCTTCATTATTTGCATCTAATTCGATGTGTTTCTCTGTCACATTTAAAGAAAATACGAAGGTTTTAAGCTGATGCTTGATAAAACAAGCATCTAAAATTACTGGAAGCTGTGAGAAATTATACAGAGAAATTTCCAGCGTTACAAGTTACACATGCTCTGTGTCAACATACAGCTCCATGTTGTTGCTCCAAATTAGGGAATTTTTTTTCTGCAAAGAAACTTTTAGCCACAGCTAAACAATCCAGAAATATGTATATAAGTACATATCTGTATATAATCTGTATAAAAGAAAACTGAAGCCAGTGGCGAAGTGCTAGGACCAATCCCATTTACATTATATGTGCTCCCTTTCAGCAGTATGCTTAGAAGGTATAGCACACATTTTCATTGCTATGCAGATGATACCCAGCTTTATCTATCCTTGAAGCCAGATAACACACACCAATTACTTAAACTGTAGGAATGCCTTAAAGATATTCAAGGCATTTTATTTCCTGCTTCTAAATTCAGATAAAAATGAGGTTACTGTACTCAGCTCTAAAAATATTATCTAACCAGATACTTACTCTGGATTGGATTACCTTGGACTCCAATAACACTGTGAGGGATGTCCGAGTCATTTTTGGCCAGGACGTGTCATTCAATGCGCATACTAATCAAACACGTAGGACCGCTTTCTTGCAATTGCACAATCTCTCTAAAATTAGAAACATCCTGTATCAGAGTGATGCTGAAAAACTAGTTATTGTATTGATTACTTCTAGGCTCAACTATTGTAATTCATTATTATCAGGCTGTCCTAAATAATCCCTGAAAAGGCTTCAGTTGATCCAAAATTCTGTCGTGAGAGCACTGACAGGGACTAGAAAGAACATATTTCTCCCAATTTGCATTCTTTTCTTGGCTCCCCGTTAAATCCAGAATCAAACTTAAACTCTTTCTCCTCACATACAAGGTCTTGAATAATGAGGCCCCATCTTAACTTTAAGACCTCATAGTACCATATCAACCAAATAGAGCACTTTGCACTTGGACTACTGGCTAACTTGTCATTCATAGGGTATTTAAAAGTCGAATGGGAGGCAGAGCCCACAGCATTTCTATGAATCTAGCTCCTAGTTTGGATTCGGGAGGCAGACATCCTCTCTACTTTTAAGTATTAGGCTTAAAACTTTTCTTTTTGATAAAGTTTATAGGTAGATCAGGTGACCGTCCCTCAGTTATGCTGCAATAGGTCTAGGCTGCTGGGGGCTTCCCATGATACACCGAGTCCTTCATGTTCACTCACTTCTTTTCAGTCTCTACATTTAATCATTAGCTGTTATTAATCTCTGGCTCTCCTCCACAGCGTGTCTTTTGTCCCGTCTCCCTCCCTCCCTTTAGGAAAGTTACCCAACAGTTCACATTATCCACAAACTCAGCAAACATTTTCTCGGTAAGTTTATGATCTCGGTCACTAGTTTTATACCTTCGTTGAAAGAACCTGATATTCATATTATAAATTATGGTCCCATGTAGAGTAAAATAGATGAAGCTGGACGTGCTTTAGGGTGTGGCTATCATGTTGAGGGTACAGTTACCAAAATACTAAACTCAAGGCTTCGAAAATGGCTTCAAATCAGTTTCTACAAACTAACAGGTAATGTCACAGTGGCTATAACCATCAGATTTGCTGCTATGCTTGGGATTATTGTCCTGTTGCACAATCCAATTTAAGACAAGCTTTAGCTGTCACACAGACGTCCTCACATTTGTCTCTACAACACTTTGGTATACAGAGGAGCTCATAGTCGACTTAATAACTGCAAGGTACCAAGATCCTGTGGCTCCAAAACAAGGCCATCCAACACCAGACTTTCTTTCTTAAGTAGTTACTTAGCACTGATTAGCAATCCACCAGTATCATTTATAGAAATGCCTTGCTAACAAGGCCTAATAACACACACACACACACACACACACACACACACACACACACACTTACAACTTAATACTCCACCCTTTTATCTACATGTGGTCACTTCTGATTCCAAAAACCCAACACAGTGATGGTCAAAATGCTAGCAGCGGTCCTTCAAAATGTCCTAAACCAATGGGTGATATCACATTAGCTACATCATATACTAAGAACTGTGTGGTGGGGCAGTGGTTGCAGACTGATCAGCAGTTCTGGCGCTCTGTTAGTCCATCCCAGTGGGGTCACTCTGGTTCACAAGTAGTCTGCCTCCTTGTCCGTTGGCACAGCAACAGGATATAATGAGACTAAATTAATGCTCTTTCTTGTTGTAGTCTGAGTGCTGTCATGATGATGCCTTCATCTCTTTGGTAACACTCTCCTGATTCCCCAGCAGAGCCATGTCTGTGAATGACGGGCCTATGAATTGCCCAGGGACGTGTGAAAATATTCTATTCTGAGGGCGTTCAACCAGAACACATTTTGTTCAGAAACAAGTCCAGTTCCTACCCACCTCTTGTACACAATTTTAAGGTCTCTCCACTCCAGAAAACTGCACATTTTAGGCTTCCGTGCCAGGACTGTCTGCACCAACTCTCTGGTGATCTTCTTTTTCTCTTTATCAGACAAAGGCACGTACCATTTTTGGAGCCTAAGCTTGCCTTGTCGACTGAAAAGAAGCATGAACTGCATCTGAAATGAAGAGATGACACAAAAACAGAGGCACTGTGAATAAAGACATGAGAGGAAGGAGTGGGTGGTTAAAGACATCTGCACAAAGAGACACAAAAAAGGCATTCAAAAAGGAAATTCATGGCACTTTTTATGTGATGTAACATGCTGACAAGTTAAATTGAGTAAGTTATTACAGCAGCACAAAATGATGCATAAAAATAATTTCTTCAGGTCAATCAAATTTTGGAAAATGAAAAATAAAGGACAACCAGTGAAAATCAGACAGTTTTTAGACCAATACAGATACCGATATTTGATTATTTAAAACTCTCATATACATCAGCCAATATTTTTTTTCCCCCTTTCAGACATATAAAACCTAGACAGTTGTAACTTGTAACAACTGTTTCCCTAAAATTTGTTACATGTATTTATTTACGAATCCTTACTAAGACAGTATGACGGTGTTGTTTAAAAATAATCTTGTTTTATTGTCCCAAAGCTTGTGGCTTACTCGTTTACGCTGTGCCTGACTGGTGAATAAATTATGCAACATCGTTGTTCATAATAACGCAGCTGAAGGGTGTTTCTGTGATCTCTTCTCTACATTTTAAATTTTAATTTATCATCTATTATACATGCCAATACCAATATATAGGAAAATAGCTAATATCAGCCCTGCTGATATATCTGTTGGGCTCTATTATGGATCAATCGATTATCGGACCACCCCATTAGTGAGGTCGATGTTCAAAACTTTTGTCACTATCATTTTCTTGTTTCTTGAAAATTTCAAGAGAACGTGTTGACCCATCTGGTAAAAAAATGATTTACAATAACAAATAAACGCTTAACTTTTATTAACAATAATAAAAGTTAAGAGTATTTTTTGTGAAAACACTCATTTTTAAAATTTTGTAACATAGATATAGCGATTCATTTGTTGCACATTGTTTTGAAGCTGATGGTTTTTAACAGTCACTTCAGAGTCTGGTTGCCTCTGGTAACCCAGTAATGTATTTACTACCATCATTTGCCAATGCATGGTATCCTGCAATCTCATTTTTTTAGTAGCTTTGATTGCTTATCTCGAAGTAAGGAAGCTTTATCTTAGTACCTACTCATATCACGTCACCCATGTTTTTGTTGTTGTCATCTTTGCATTTTCCAGCAAATGTTATTGACTTTCTATGGTATATGGTCACCACATTGCTGCTTTAAAACCAACACAAAACCATTGTTGTACATTATTAAAAATAATAATAATAATAATAATAATAATAATTTGTTTAACGTTTAAATATCTAGTCGAGTAGTTGTGTGCATCTCTTCGGTTAAGTTAGCAGGGAGCGTCAGACTACCCCAAACAGCTAAATCTGCAATAGATGCTTTTCAAAGGGCAATAAAACTGATCAAAGTAGTAAGTGTGGTAGTAGCAGAGAAAAATATTTGTCTATCAGAAAAAAGAGGAGTATCTATTGTCAATTCTATTGGTATTCCATCCATCAATCCATCCATTTTCTTTCGCTTATCTAATTCGGGATTTCAGGGAGGGGTTGGAGCCTAACCCAGCTGTCACTGGCTGAAAGGTGGGGCACATTATAGGCAGGCTGCCAGTCTACTCCAAGGATTTCTCTTGGTATTGTTAATACATCTAAATTAATTCAAAATCAGGAAAACATACATTTAAACACACACACACACACACACACACACACACACACACACACCAACAAGGATTGGAAAATGCACAACACCAACAAGTTGACAAAGCGGCATGTCAAAAACAAGTAAGTTATAAGTAAATAACAGAACAATATCACATCAACTCCAATTATGGTTGCATGTACACATTATCATATATAAATAATTAGAAAAAAAAGCAGCTGCAGCAGCTTTGAATAACAGCTTTCCAGTCATGAAATGTGGTCTGCATATTGTTAAAGCACCAGCATTTTATCTGACTGTAAATTTTGATACGATATCAGTTCCCTGGATTACTAAGAATGAGTCTTGGTATCGGGCCAAAAAAATATATACATATATCGATCGATCCCGACAGCCCTCCATCATACCAACACTATTTTCACTTCAGTTTTAAATCCAGGCTAAACAGTTGACGGAAAGCAACACACTGGGCATGTTTTAAATTCACTAAATGCATTCAAACATACGCAACGCCACAGTTATTTTCGCCGCCAAATTTTAAAGCCTTTTACCTCCATGTAGCTAAACCAGAAACATGACTGAAATCCTCCCGTTTCAGCCGCTATCAACACACAGACGAACGGAAGTACCGTTAACGCCGTTATTCAGCGACTGCTACCTTTAGCACGTCCTGTTACCACAGAGCCCGTTTAAAAACCCACAGGCGACCGAGCGCGTTTCTGTATTTTACTGGAAACACAAAATTTCACACATTCAAAACTACTTACCTTGAATAATAACACTATGTATCCCCCCCTCGGAAGAAATGAGCCACCCAACACCACCCCAAAGCACGGCCAGGCTATAACACTCTTTTGATTGGCCACTAGGGCGAACATGATGATTTTTATTGGCTGACATGATTTTGTCGTCCCCGCCTTTGTCAACGCGCTAATTAGACAACATACAAATGATTGGCTGCTATGGACAGCAATCAAACCATTCCGCCCCGCCCACTCTTCATTAGCTCAAGCGTCCGCTGAACGATTAAACAGAGGAACAACCTGAAGTGAAACTGAAATAATGTGGAGGACCAAAACTTAAAAGATAAATATTAAATCTAAAAAATAATTAAATAATTAAATTGAAAACACTAAATCTAGAACAAAAATTAAAATTTTTAAAATGTATTTATTATTTAATATTATTTATATACTGTACATTATATTCTTCTTATTTTTCTAAATTTACCCTTCCTCCTCATTTTAATAGCTTTTGCAGGCCAAAAAGTATGCAAAGACAAAAAGTATGTTTTTAACAGTATGTTAATGACGAGGCTGTCTCTGGATTTTTTATGGAGTTAAGTTTTTTGCCTAGTGGCTGACACACATCAGATCATTCACTGAACTCTTCATACACTTTAATAGCAGTCTTGCTCCACTCTGACATACGTAATGTCTCCCATGTGGCTCAGCTTGGTCGACTTGGCTTGGCTTGTTTGCTGCAGAGTGGCCATTCAGTCCACAACCTGTCAGGTGATGACACACCTGAGTGAACTTTTTCACACTCAACGCTGAAATGTTGGGCCGTTCCAGATGCGGCGTTGAACTGAGCCTCAGTACGTACTATTAGCTTTATTTTTTATTTGGCAGTTAAAACACACAAACGTATTGATGTCATAAGAGCAAAGCTACAGTGTACCAGGGTTGGACAGTTGCACAGAGGCTATAAAATACAAATAAATATTCAAGATCCAAACTTTTTAAAAGACAAAATTGACATCTGAATAGAATATTAAGCTCTCAAAACAGAGTCCTTTGTGCTGACTTGGTGGGTAAACTGTTGTGGTTTCCTAACCAGAACTCTGGTGTGTCTATTTTACTTGGATAACCAGCACTGTTTGGGGATTTGAATGGATTAAAGTCACTGCAAAGCCTCAATATTCTAGAAATAAGACTTTTTGAACAATCGACTTGCAACATCTGCCACGGTCATCTTTTTGACCCACATCTGAACAACCAGCTTTCATAAGGTTTCAGTTACCTTGGGGCAACTTGTCATGTTGTAAATTACAATTATCAGGCAGATGTGAGATTACATCCCATCTATTCATGTTGGGATAACTCTTAATTGCAATAAGTAACGCTGAAAATTAAAATCTCTTACTGTATGTACAGTAGCCTTTTTACACGAGTTATTAAACTTGTAGGCAGTGAGTTTTATGGATGATGACAACTGTGGGTAACTGTGATCCATCCCAGTGTAAGTCAAACATATTAAATTATTATTAAAATTTTTGTGACTATTTCTGATTTCTTTGAATTGAAAGTGAGTTTTGGACAAACCTGCTGCTTTCAGGTCTATTTGAACATGTTTGTTTGTACCCAAAGTAACTGAATAGCAATTTGCTGGTACTGATCTCTGTGTGGATGAACAGTGGCTTACCTTCTAAAGCAGCCTTTATCTGGCACAGATAAATGAAAAAGTATATTTATGATAAACACAAATGTGTGATGTATAATAGGACCATAAAGGACCTTAGAGACAAAATTAGCTTTTTCACCTGAGTGTAAAACCTCAAAGACGCCACTGCCATCGCAAATGATGGTCACGTTTTATCGATGAGGTGATGACATTCAGTGCAAGAGCACCTGAGGGAGGTGTCTAAGGGCCAATAAGGAGCATTAGGTAAGGCCATCGCAGGCTTGTGGATTACAGTAATCCCATCCACTGGCAGTGGGTATCACACACATCTCATTTCAGCACAGCTGAAGAAGAAAGATGGAGATGCCTGCTTGTCGTGCTGCTGTGCTTTTCCTCCTGCTTCTCTCTCAGGGTAAGTCGCTGTGCAGCTGATCCTGCCTTAAAATAATCACAACAGTTATTGTGCCTTTATTATAATGCTAATGGTCCCACAAGTTATGAAAACAGCAGTGAAAGCACTACGCAGAAAAGCTGCTGCTGCAAGTGAAATTATAAAGCGGGTAAACAGCTTTTCCTTGGGGTTTCTTTGACGCAGGCTTCATCTGGACCCATACATAAATCATGTCTACAAATAAGACACCTTTGTTAATTTAATGCTAATAATTCATAAGACTATTTGACACGGTGCTTCTTTTAGGTCATTTTCTTCTTTAATGATTTCCTTTTTTTCTTGCACATTTTATTCCATCATCTGCTCTTACATTTCATGCTTCTGTTGATGGGGTGTATAGCCCTGGTCACTGTTCACTCAGAGGAGGTAAGAAAGAGTCTCAAAAAGGTCTAAAATGTGGTTTTAGATTCTTAAACTCTGAGAGCAAACTCTGGATTCATTCCACTCTGTGTGATCTTCAGGAGGAGGAGGTCATCCAGGAGCAGGACCTGCAGGAGGAGGAGCAGCAGGTGATCGAAACCTGGAACACAAAAGCGAAAGCCTGCACCTGTGACTGCGAATCTGCACGCATCCCTGCTGTCATCCCACCTGTTCCCCCAACCTCGCTGCCACTGCCACCACCACCTCAAGGTCACCTGCTGAACTGCATGCCAGGTGAGGACTCCACCTGTGTAGTCCCCTGTCTGTTTCACTTATACTCATGCTGGATGCCCTTTTTCAGGTTTTAAAAAGTGATTAATGGGATCCCCTTTATACGAAGGACACTGACTTGCAGGAGAAAGTCACACGTGTGAAGATTAATGGTGGGCAGAGTTGCATCCTGTGGATCTTTATTTAACATCTGTGATGGATCAAACAGCTGATGGTAGCTGGCTGTGTCCTCATACGCTCTCACACTGCAGCGGTGCACAATCACCTCTCTGATCTTGCAATTTTTCAGCCTATAAGATGAAAGAGGCCTGCACTGTAGGTTGAGAAATAAACAGCTGTGAGGAAGAAGCTTGCAAAGGCAAATGCTTTTCAGATAATCTCATTACCTGTGCTGGAATGTGACGAACAGATTAGGGAGCCCAAATAGGCCATGACCTTCACCTATGATACTAGCAAAGGGAGCACACATCAGAAAATGCCCCGATCGTCTTCTTCTACCTCATCATGCAAGAGTTCTGATTAGCAAAGTTGGACTATCACAAGAGGAAAAGCTGGAAGAGGATACTCTGCTGCATTCGTAATGTCTTTAAAATGGAATAAACTTTTCATTTCAGGCAGGAGCTCTTCTGTCACTTCTATCCATCCACTTTTCTGACAGCCTCAATCCAATCCAGTCAGGGGTGAGAGGGAGTCATTTTCATCTGAAGTAACTGATATATTTTTTATTACATGAAGTCAATTTATCATCATGGAAAAAAGAAAGTGAACCCTGTTTCACTTCTTCGGTTTTACCAACAAGGAAAATCATCTGGTCCTTACCTGTTCTTAAAAACTGGGTAAATAATACATCAGATCAACGACGACACATGACACATTCCACCGTGTCATTATTTACTGTGAAACTGCAGAGGCATGGTGTGAAACACCACGTACACCCCATGATTCAGTAGCTCGTAGAACCAGCCTTTGGCAGCAATAACTTGAAATAATTGTTTTCCATATGACTTTATCACTCTGTCACGTCGCTGTGGAGGAATTTTGTCGCACGCTTCTTCACAGCGTTGCTTCACTTCACTGAGGTCTGCAAACATTCATTTTTCCATAGCTCAGTTAAGGTGAGGTCTGGACTCTGACTCGGCCTTTGCAGCACCTTGATTCCTTGATAGAGATGCTGCTGGGCTTTAATCATTGCCCTGCCTCATGACCCACTCTTGCCCAAGTTTTAACTGTGGGACACGTGGCCTCACATCTGACTCTAGAATACTTTGGTATACAGAAGAGTTCATGGTCGACTCAATGACTGCAAGGTGTCCTGGTCCTGTGGCTGCAAAACAAGTCCATTTAATCACCTCTGCACCACAGTGCTGACAGCTGGTGTGGGATCTTTGTGCTGATGTCTTCCGCTTGGTTTTCTGCAAACATGGTGCTGTGTATTACGGCCAAACATCTCCTTGTTGTTGCAGAAGACATAATTTGTTGCAAAGATAAGTAGAAATCAGAAATTAAATTCTGTTCTTTATTTCTGTGGATATAATTTTCCTGTGGTACTTAATTTATACACCGCTGTGTGGCTCTGTTCTGGGTTGTATATTTCATAAACTGTGCGATCAGTTTATACTCTAACCTGACTGCACTCACAGACTTGTTGTTTTTTGACAATGTCCTTTTTATGTTTGTTTCTTATTCGATGTTAGCCACCACTGAGCTTAGCATAACAGTAATTTTGTTGTGCTCGCACAATGTCAGTAAGGTTGTTGGTACCCGATGCTCCCCGCTCTCCCTACACTCACACGCGATAAGCCAAAAGCAGATAGTATAGCGTGACCACCCCATACAGAACATAACGTAGTGTCACGACTGCAGTCTACACTTCACTGATGATTTGTGGCCATATCGGCTAGTTTTAAGTCTTATTGACTGCAAGACAATGATTAGTCAGCACGTTTTTGTCCCTCTAAGAGTGAAAAGGATGATTAAGCAGTGTATGCTCAGGGTGGGCCTACTTTGTGATTGACAAGTTGCTACCATGTGAGCGTGTAATGTTAGTGCTCGGTTAAATCTACCCTGCGCTCAGCTTCGAAACATCAAGATGACAATAAATCTTTTTTAACACAAAAGTGATCCAATCACTGCACCAGCTCATTGGAAGAGTTTAGAAAGTTTACTAAGTGTTTATTTTGAGGAATTCATAAAATGTAATGCCACAGTAACCTGTGAACGTTCCCTTTCACAGAATGCCCGTACCACAGACCGCTGGGATTTGAATCTGGTTCTGTGAGCTCAGACCAAATCAGCTGCTCCAGTCAGGACCAGTATATCGGCTGGTACTCCTCCTGGATCCCCAACAAGGCTCGCCTTAACAACCAGGGCTTTGGGTGAGTCAAGGCGACCCCTTCTCCAGTTCATGTCACACAGCACACTCCAGATAAACAAAAAACTGAGAATGTTAATCTTTGTTAGGTGTGCATGGCTGTCCAAATTCAACGACCAGTACCAGTGGATCCAGATCGACCTGAAGGAGGTGAGCGTGGTGTCTGGTATCCTTACCCAGGGCCGCTGCGACGCTGATGAGTGGATCACTAAATACAGCATCCAGTACCGCACTTTGGAAACTCTTAACTGGATCTACTACAAAGACCAGACTGGAAATAACAGGGTAGGTACACTAAACAGGAGTCACATATGAAAGTGCCATAATAACTGAGTCCTGTGGGTTTTATTACCACTCAGGTTTCATTTACTACAGCAGCATTTCTTTGTCATGTAGAAAAACTGAGACCTGTTATTGAAATTGCACTAATCTCAGGGTTTATGTGTTAAACAGTTAAACGTCTTTACAGTGACAGAAAGGGGAGTTTCATCGGTCCAGCGCACTTGAGATCAAAGTGAGCAGTATGACGCTCACAATGTGAAATGAGTTTGAAATCCCTGGCCTACACCAATCAGTACACAATAAAGTGTTTAAATATATCCAACAAAAAGGCTGTTGTGTTGTAATTTTATGGGGACCTATTACGCTTTCCTGCTATAGATATATATGGTACTGCTTTAAGTCCTGGTGAATGATTTAGGAGTTCACACGTAGCTGCTGCAGAGTTTTTTTGGCTTGGCTCTGTAAGCTGTCAAAAATCTAAGATGGTCATGTCATCCACACAGCTGTGCAACGCAAAGCTTCTGTTTAATGATGAGCAGTTAATCAGAAGAAAGCTGAGTCAAAGGGAGGTGGAAGGGAGCTAAAATTGCTTGATTCATATAGTAGATGAACTGAGCGTTTGCACCATTAATATAAATAAGGATTACAGTACTTTGAACTGTGAAATCATGCAAAGCCACTCAAAGATTAAAAACTTTGGAGGTGGAACTGAGCGTAGAAGGTCCTCTTTAAGAGCCTTTCCTGATGAATGTCTGTAAATATATAAAAAAAACGAGCACACTGTATATTTAAATGCTGTGTGCTTTCTTCCTGTTTAGGTTTTCTATGGAAACTCCGATCGCTCCTCCACGGTACAAAACCTGCTGCGCCCGCCTATTGTGGCTCGTTATATACGCCTGCTGCCGCTGGGCTGGCACACCCGCATCGCCATGAGGATGGAGCTGCTGATGTGCATGAACAAATGCACCTGAAGTGTAATCCAGCTGGTTTTCTTACCTCACCGACCATCATTCCCCCGCCACTTGCCAAAAGGGGAACATTTGTCTAACACTGTAAGATCCTTTGATACAAATCTAGTCTGTCCTTATTTGGTGAGGCTCACAGCTCTCTGGGCAGGTGGACATCTCTGGTGTCCTCTGATGGATTATTTATCTGTATGAAAGTTTCCAAAAGCGTAAACACCAAATTGTTCCAGCTCAAAATGAAATTTGCCACCTTCAATAAAGCAAAATGAGTTATTAACTGTGTCAGGAAATAAAAGAGCTTCTGCATGCTCAGAGTCAAATCAAACTGGCTTGTTTTATTTGAGATTTACCGTTACATATGTAAACATGAATATTCTAAAATTGTTAAGCATTCATCTGTGAGTTTATGCTGCCATGTAAATGCTCTGTTGGAAAAAAAAAGAAAAAAAAAAGCAGATAAACACTGACTATGCTACTAATTTGTGTCTGTAATAAAAGCACAAACTTAATACTTGATTTCATTTAAACAGTTGATAAACATCCTCTGTTATAAATATTACCAAACAAGTAGTCACACATCAGTATTAATATAATACACGGTGCTCCTTCAGCGAAACAATAATCCGAAGAGAGAAATGCATTGTGTCGAGTACAGAGTGTGCACAGTCCTTACAGATGCACGACACACAATACGACACGGTCATGTCTGGGCTCAGCGTGTTACAGCAGGAGCCGGCGGCCCCGCCCCCCTCGTCTTTCAATATTCACACACTGTGCACACGAACATGAAAGTGAGGAAGAATTTACAGAGCGATATTGCTGAGCCACGCAGTCTCTTCAAAGTGCAACATTAAAAAGGTTAGGATTTATTTCTGCCAAGCTACTCTCATGGCACTTTATTCCCAACAGAAAAACAGCGTTACAGTACAGATTCTGCCCCCCCCCCTCTCTGCCTTTCCATTTTAAGATTTCTCCAAAGCTCATCCCAAGTGGTTCAGTGTGTGCAAACAGTTAAAAATACAGCAGTACAGTGATTCCCAACCAGGGCAAGGATGCTGCAGCTGAAATAAATATTACAGCTGGATTTTCTGTGGAAAGGAACGGGCGAACGGTTAATGTTAGAGGAAAGCCAACCTCAGACAGAAAACAGGGAAGCCGTGGAGAAATGGCTAAAGAGAGAAAAGGCCAAAGTACATCGATGATCAGCTGGGACGAGCATATTTCAGCTTAAATTCAAAAGAAAGAGAAGAGAAAGGAGAGAAGACGGAAAAAAAACTGTTGCAAAAAAAAAAAAAAAAAAAAATATATATATATATATATATATATATATATATATATATAATTACCTATGTGAATTTCTGCTTATTAAGGCTGTAACAGGGGCATCTAAATGTTCTCATTAACCAACCATCTACTAAATTGAACTTTGTTGAAGTGACCTTCTCTCATAGTCCTCTTTTTGGATCATTGTTCTTGTGTTAGTCACAAAAGCAAACTAATACAGATTTCCTTGTTTTTGTGGCCCTTTTCTTCCACACAGTCAGAGGGTTTTCTCACCTCACCTTGCTGACTGATGATATTCATAAGATGAATATCATGGTCAATATCATCGTGACTAAATTATGCCTGATAATAATTGCGGTGACCACACTTTGGTCTTTTCCCTTCCATCAACAGTCCTTACAGGCTGCCAGTTGCTGTTAGCTATTCATCAGGATAAGAATCCATACAAAAGCTCATTTCAGATGCCAGAAGAAAACCTTAAATCTTTAGCAACCTACAAGCAAAAAGTCAAACTCTTTGGCATTTTATGAGAAAATTGCCAGTCAACTTTGTTGTAACTGCATTGTAACAGTTACTAGCCTCAGTGTTTGTTTAAATTCATTAAAGGGGCTTGATTAAAAATTGTCATAGAGAAAGAGTATCTATCTATCTATCTATCTATCTATCTATCTATCTATCTATCTATCTATCTATCTATCTATCTATCTATCTATCTATCTATCTATCTATCTATCTATCACTTTGGTTGCTTTTTGTTTCTCAGGAAACAATCGATAACTTTTATTTTGAATTGATTAGATCTGGTCTGAATTTTGTAAGCGCCCTCTTGGCTTTCTGCAGGGACAGTACTCTAACGGAGCTTCTATTTAGAGCAGAGTATTACTGCTTTCACCACAAATGGAGAAGCAAGATCCTCACAGTAGTGCTCATACTGCCTGCTGCATTAATACAGTTAGGCCACCATGGATTCCAATAAATGTGGTATTTGAGCTAAAAGCCATGTGAAAAAGACACACTCTCTCTCTCTCTCTCTCTCACACACACACACACACACACACACGCACACACACACACATTTGTGCATTATATGGGGCATTGTCTCTAATGTAGTGATACACCAGTTTGCTTTTTGTCCTTTAATGGGCTGTTATAAGAAAATAACCACAGTCCATGCTGATTTATTTGGTTATCATTCCATTTTCGTTACTCTTATCACGAACAAGATTTGACGTTGGTACACTATAGCATGAGTTCTCAGTTGTTTTTCCCAACCTGGCAAGTGAAGCCAAAGCTCAGTAAGTGAAAAAGTATCAAGGATGTTAATGTCGTGACCTTTTATTACGTTTAGTCTATAATTTCCTTTCAAGATCCTAAATTAAACTGAATTAGTCGACTTATCACAAACTAAATGGGGGGGGGGGGGGGGGGGGGGGGGTGTTCAAAAGA
>VVHJ01018788.1:21854-37370 GCA_015107715.1 Tylochromis polylepis
CAGCGCTCGCTCGGGACCTCTTGCCATATTTGGCTGCCTGCGGCTCACTTCCGACGCTTCGCTGTCCAATGGGCGTCCGAGCAGCTTCGGCAACCATCGGGTGCGCCTCAGCGAGCTGGTGACTCAGTCTCCCGTCCGCCACAGTTTCTCCAACAACAAACACTCCATGTAACACACTGCAAGACTATCCGGTCACCTCCAGGCTCATTTATCGTTAATCACAAAGCCACAACACACATCGTGCCGCATTGTCCAACACTTTTTATTTTCTCATATTTACAGTTAAGTGCTCAAAATACTGCGTACAAATATTACTAAGTGTTAACTTGAGGTTTGACATTAGTTACACCTATATCACAAAGTTGCATGAAGGTAAGTATTAAGAAAGTAAGGCAGTTTTGTCAGTAAACACACACCTATGAGTCTTTAGGGAAAGGTGTGAACTTTAGTTGTTGTTGTTAGTGTTCTGTACATATAATTGTTGGTGCCTGGGATACTCAGTGCTTGACTCATGTGTATATGCATACGTTGCTACTTGACATAGTGAAAGGCTTGGTTCACATTGTGTCTACGCAGTTTGAGCCCACACAAGCCCTATCTCTCCTCCAGTCAGGGCGCAGGATATGTGTGGGCCACAGTCGAGTGATAAGATGTGGACACTTGCCATATCTGGTTTGACAGATTACAGATTTCATTATGTAGTTTAACGTGGAAATAAATGACAAAGACAAAAAAGAAAAAAAAAATGCCAGAAATATGTAACAAGCCAGTTCGGAGGCGCTGGCAGAGCCAAGGTTCCCTCTGAGCTGTGTGCGCCTGTGCAATAAGTTTGATGGCTTCTGCTCTGTGATAATTCACCGTTGCTGACCAATACCAAGTATCTTGTCAGTCAGTCTCCATGTGGACACAGTCTGAGCGGATATTTTGGTGGAGAAAAAAAAAGAAAAAGAAAAACAATGCGCTGAGACTTCCCTGAAAGGCTGAACGGGCCACTTTAAGCTGCATTTGGTCCCCGAGCAGTGTCCCTTGGTTCTTTTTATTTTCTTCCCTTGGCAAGTCTAGTAAGCTTGAAGCTGCTGCGTCAAAATGAGCTGGCAGCCGCTGTTAACGTGGTCCATCACCTTTTGTTTGAGCAGAGCCAGCTCGTCCCGGAGGACGTTGGCAGAGGAAACCAACTCCGTGTTTTGGCTCTTTAGGTTTTTGACCCTGTCCTCCAGTCGGGCGATCCTCTCCAGCTTCCTTTTCCGGCATTTGGACGCGGCCACCCTGTTCCTCATGCGCTTCCTTTCTGCTTTGATGCGCTCTTGGGACTCCATGTCGATGGGGGAGAGCGGTGGGGTCTCGCCGGACATCTCCGGGACCGTCTGTGGCTCCTCTTTGAGCGCGTGTAGCCGTGGGTGCTGTGCAGCCACCGGCAGCTGGTGGTCCATGTGGTTGTGGGACGGCTGTGGGGCGGCCGGGTAACTTGTAGGTGGAGGTGGCTGCCTCTCGCTGGCAGGTGCAGGCGTGGAGCCTGTTACAGCCCGAGTGAAGCTGCTTAAGTTGGTGTACTCCGGCGGCTCCGTGCGCACCGTGCAGCTGTAGGGAATCCCGCCGCTCTCGGCCGCAGCGGAGCCGGATGTCATGCCGTTGGCCGAGCCGGTCTGTGGGTCGGGCTGGGCGGCAGGTATCTGCTGCTGATAGTGGAGCTCAGCCAGCGCCCTCACAAACCCCTCAGCGAAGCCCTCCTGCTCGTCGGTGATGTTCTTGGGGCAGATGAACTGGGTCGGGGTGGGAGTTGTCAGCCCGTTGCACGACTGGATGATCAGTCTCTCCAGTTCAGGTGAGGCCAGCTTCAGTAACCCGACATCAGGGGACGTCAGGATGTCCAGGGCCTTGGCGCCCAAATGAGGTTTAAAGTTCTTCGGGTCGTTCAGATTCAGGGTCATGGTCTGTTTGAGGGTTTTAGGGTTGAAGCCGTACACTGCCGCCCCGTCATGCTGAGAGTTGGAGGCTTCGTCGTAGAAGGTCGCTTCCATTTTTCTGGACATAAAGTTTTGTTCACCCTGAGGGAGATCTTTCTTTTTGTCCTTTAAAAAAAGAAAAGAAAAAAAGTCCAAGGTCGACTGTTTACATAGGTCCCGTGACAGTCCGTCAACTGGATTGGATAGAGTCCGCCTATTGTTGAAGTTCAACTCACTTGACAACTTTATGTCCTGGGAAAACTTTTCTTTTGTGCGCCCTGCGCTCATCAACAACCAAAAACTGTCCCCCCGCCGCCGGGCCTCCGTGTCCTGACACACCGAATATCCTCCGTGACTTATCCCCGCTCCCAAAAAGTAAAAACAGTGCCTGAAAACGGCTAATACTTTCTATCACTTCCAACGTGGAGACGAACTTTATCCACCTCTAAGCTGCAGCTCGACTGAAAATAACAATGATGTCATTTCTACGGCCAGCGATTGGCTGGAGATGACTTGGTAGGCGGGATGTGTCTAATGACATGCGGGTTGCTCTGACAACTGGCCATATCCCCGCCCACCGCGATGGCTTATGGGATTAGGTAATGCAGACAGTGGAGCAATGTACTCTGGGATTACGTAGTGTTTTTGAATATTTAGTTACCCGCTCAATTACTAGTTATCCCCCGAAGTGGGAGCTGAGGGTGCGCAGAGATGAGCGCTGATTGGAAATGAACCAGGAATCTTTAAATAAGATGTTTCTGATCAGGAACATGTGCTCTAAGGCTGTAGGTTTCACAGGCTTAAATATTAGAAAAGAAATCAGAACAAAGAGATAACTGACCTGCTTGAAAATGCAGAAATGATGGTGATCAGTGTGTGTGTGTGTGTGTGTGTGTACAGGAAGAACTACACTGTACTTTTGAGGATGTGGGCACAGGTTGGCTGGTAAAGCAGGGTTAAAGACAGGAAAGAACAAGAACCTGACCTGCATCGAGAGCTCTTTTGTTGCCCACAAAATATGTTGTCCTACACCTGTGCTGGTTTTACGTTTCTTTTTGATTTCTTGCTATGTGAAGGTGGCATGTGTCCTCAGCAGTGCACGTATTTACTCGGAAAACGTGTACTTGTGCCATACAGTATGTGGAAACAAGTAATATTCAGAACAACAACGCTTGGAAAGATAAGAGCAAAAAAAAATCTATTATATGTAAACAAATGAGTATTAATACATAAATGTACACTAGACCGTAAACTGTAAATTATATTCTTGTATGGGTACTCCATATGATACGTGCAATTTACAGTGGGCTATAAGATTTGTGTATCTCTAACACTAACATTGTTGTATAACAAACATTTATGCAGTTATGATCTGTTTTTCCTAGTACCAGTATTATATGATGCAATAAAATCAAGTTAGCTGCTGAGCCAAAGAGTATTTTATTTAGCTGATCGTTTTCAGAAAAAAAAAAAAGCTCTTCCAGGAGAAAACTTTTCCACTCTTTAAGGAACATTTGCTTGTAAATTTCCACAGCAGCCTTTTAGAGTGTTTTTTTCTCTTGTATGTGTTCATGCAGAGGATGTCTGTCGTGCTTTTTGACGTGTGGCTAAAAAAAAACAACCCAAAAAACAAAGTTGCGTAATTCTTTGTGGCGTGAGCCAAATGTTTAGCATGATGTGAAAATAAACTAGCATGCAACTTTTTGTTTTGATTAAGGTGCAGTACTAGTTAAAACATTCATGCACCTTTCCACATATTTATTTTGCAATGCATTTTTGCACAACAACAACAACAAAAAAAGCTAAAATTAATAATCATAAAATACGAATGCAGTTCTATTTTGGGCAAGATGCGACCAAAATATAGGTGAAGTGTGCAACAGCAAAGATGGTGGCACAGGTGTAACTTCCAGGGGACATTTTTAAAACCTTATATTGAGGGGAAAGCCAGCAAATTTAACAACTATATATATATATTTTTTTAAGATATTGATGGGGGAGTGTTTGTGTCCTATAGTGGCCAGTCAAATTAATCTTAATTTAAATTATGTTATGAAATAACTACCCAAATAAGTTCCTGCGATAAATGGCTGCTGAGTGGTGAGATTTGCTTGAAGGACTTTGATATGACACGCGAATAACTTAAACACTGTAATTTTTTGATTCATTGTTATTGAGCAAAATTTGTCAATGCTGATAAGGCCATACCATTAAAAACCCGAGGTAACATTAACACTGGACTGTGCTGAGAAAAAATATAAACTGACTGAATGATATTGTACCATTGATTTAATGACACATATGAGGGGATAGCAACATATGGACCAGATCTTACCTCTGCACTGACAGGCTAACCCAACCCTAACTCATAACAATATAAACTTTGCACAAAAAGTAAGGAAGTTTGCGCTTGGTCGGCTTTTTCTTTATTGGCAATTTCTTTCTTTGTTTCCCCTAAAGTAATGACACATTTTTAAGGAAAATGCATTTACAGGTATAGCAGCAGAGTTGAGTATGTGGACTGCACCCATGAAAAACTTCAGATCGTCAGATCTTCTCTTCTTATGTCAAACAGCTTATTCTGCTACTGACTTTTGTTTTGAGCTGCTGGTACCCCAGCATGTGAGCATGGACCCCCGTTAGAGCAGTCAGGCGGTGTCTGCTCCAAGCATGCCCCATTTGACTGATCTGGATCGGGCTCGTGCCATAGTGCAACTTCAAGCTGGTGTTTTGTAAAACCAAGTAGCAGCATTATTTGAAGTAAGCCCTAGCATCATCTCCAAATTGAAGGCCAACTTCTTCCTAATGGGGGATGTCAGAGACAGGCCGTAAAGTGGGCGTCCCAAAAAGACGACACCGCGAGAAGACAGTTTCCTCACCCTGTCAGCACTTAGGAACCGTAGGCAATCTTCTACAGATTTGCAGTCAAGGCTTGTAGGACGACATAGCAGTGGGGAGGCAACTCCCTCACTGGAAAAACAAGGCTTGTCATCACTGGCGGCAATCTGATTGCATATCAAGATATTGAGATGAGATTCTACAACCGGTACCAATCCCATGTCTCCGCAGTCTGGGACGGAATTCTGTCCTCTAAGACGACAATACTCGCCCCCACAGAGAGGGGTTTATCAGAGACTACCTCCAGAATTTGGAGAAGATGGAATGTCCTGCCTGAAGTCCTGACTTCAACCCCACTGATCATCGTGGGCATGCTGTTCATGGCCAACACAACCATACTGGCTGACTTGCGACAAGTCGGTTGGAGAATGGGACACCATCCCACAGCAGTGCCTGACCAAGCTGGTGACCAGCATGAAGAGGAGCACGTGTACGGTTCTTCCACATGCTACTGAGGTCCCTGTTTGTTAAATGAATAAACTGTTAAATTGCCAGTATGTGTTGTTTCTTCAGACTTCAATCATCCAATCTAATAAATGACACCAAACAAGAGTCAACAGCAGAATAAGCTGTCTGGTATTGGCAGAGAAGCTTTGGCAAGTTTTACACGGGTGCAGCCCACACACTCAACTCACAAATGCATTTTCCTACAAATGTGGCACCATTTAGTGGAAAATAAACAGGCTGTCCAACAGTGTAAGATTTATTGCCAAGAAACATTGTTACAACACAGAAATAACTGACCAAACACAAACGTCCTTATTTTTCTGCTAGGTTTGCAGTATATTTTATCTGCAGGCGGTACATGAGATAGGTTTGTCATTACACAGACATAGTCTATGCTTGGGCAAGTCATTGTTTTGCAAAATGACTGTAAAAAAGTGTAAAAAATACTGAATGCAGTCTTTGGTATTGCAGTCTTAACCGCCCTGCACAGTACGCATGAATATGTGTTCATTCATTCGCATGGGTAGATGCAAAGCTGCACTAATGACAGCTGCTGTCCAGTCTGTCTGGTCTACCCCATTGTATTATTAAACATGTTCTCCTCAAGCCAACTATAAATAAGTTAACAGCCCCAGACAGATAGGCTGAGATAACCAGAGCAGCCTGAGGTCAACACTCTCCAGATGACATGTTGTCTTAATCAGAAGGCTGCGCAATACCCATTCTGAAGTATGACACCCTGAAGTAGAAAGCCTGCGCTGGAAAGCTTTAGAAACTTTCTTTCTTTCTATCACACGGTAACTTTCTGGGCCTCTCTGTCCATATACCTGTGTCAAGACCCACTGTGCAGTGTTTCCAATCAAACTATCGCTATGGTCTGGCCATGCTTCCTGTTTCTCTGTCAGCTTTTCCTCTCTACTGGGTTGATGGGGTCACCTTTAGATAACAGTGCTTTCCTCCTCCCTGGCTGGGCCAGCTGTTTCCACTGCATGGAGTTTTCTGATCAGGAGCTGGTCCCGCCTGTCTCCCAACAGGCCCTGCTTTTGTTGTACAGAGGTGGGACAATCCAGCTTTCGCGGAAACACCCCTCCCCTCTCCTCCCCTTTATTAGAGCAAAACACACAGAGAGAGTGTATGTGCATGTGATGATGTATCAACAGAACAAAGTTTTGATTACCTTCAGGCGTGGACTTGAGGGACACACACCCACACGCACACACACACACATACACATTGGCCAGTGAGAGAGACAGATGAGATTTCAAACACTGTTCATGCACTGTTTGTTGGAGACCATCTGTTTCTTCCTGTCCTGCTGCTTGGTTTTTCTCTGAAGTCCATTTCTGCTGATCATTCCTGGCCCAACATGCTGGTCACATCCAACGGTACTTCCTTTACACAGCTGCTTATCTCCTTTAATAACACAAAGAGACAAGGTAGGATTAAGAATGAAAAACTTGAATATATAAAATTCCCCACCCTTTGTCCTTCCCTTGAGCTTGAGGGTACTGTGGAGTATCTTTGCTGTGTTCCTAGAACTGCGCTCTTCTGGACAGAGATCTCAGATGTCATTCCTGGGATCTGTTGGAGCCACTCGCCCAGTTTGCAGTCACTGCTTTGAGTGCTCCAATTTCACCCTCCACATCTTCTCTACTCTCTCACCCCTTGGTATTTCTGAAGTTTCTTGTGTCCCTTCTTCCTGATGTTGCTATCACTTGGTATAGCTACGTCTACCACTATGGCCTTCTCCTATGCCATTTTGACTTTGGGACTTCCAGGCCATACTTCCAGAGATGTCCCTGTATACTCTATTGGCATACACTTCCATGCATGCCCTGTCTAATGGGCTTGCACCCTGTTGTTATGCGCTGGGTTGTCTCAGGGGCATCTTTGCACAGCCTGCACATGGGCACATGTCTTAGCTGATGTGGTAGACCCCAGCCTCTATCGATTTTGAGCTTATAGCTCGTTCCTGTGCTGCCATAATTAGTGCCCCTGTGCTATCTTTCAGTCCAGCTTTGTCCAGCCATTGGCAGGATTTCTCTATATCAGCCACTTCTTCTATTTCTAGGTGGTACATGCCGTGCAGGGGCCTGTCCTTTCACGATGGTTCCTCTTCTTTCTTGGGTGTTTTGCTGCCTGAGGTATCCATTAAGCACACAATCAGTTGTGGCCAGTTGCGGTTTATATATATAAAACATAAAAGCAACTGAAATCACCAATGTCCTTCATTACAAATATTGAGTAGGAATCAGTAGTTCTGATCTTTTGGGTCCACCCCACCAGATTTATTATAATTTGTATTTCTTATTATTTTTTATTTTTATTTCATTTGTAATTTTAATTTTTAATTCAGTTTACTTTCAGCTCCCCCCAGTTTATATTTTATATCTAGTTTTAGTTTTTTATTTAGTTTTGGGTAACTATAATAACCTCGCACCCCATAAGTGACATTCCAGTTGTTTTCTGCACACTTTGAAAAAAATCAAAATGTTTTCAGTGGTAAACTCAGACTTTTAAAATAAAAGATATAAATGTAAAATATAAAAATATGACAGGATGAAAAAGTGAATCAGCTGATTTCTGAAGCTAAAGTGCCTGACCAACAAGGCACCGGTTGGAGGCGACTGTACGCTTTTTGTCCGCTTTCGCATTCCGTCTAGCGGAATTTCTGGTCCAGCAGCCTTAAAGCAGTGCTCTAACTCTGAAAGTACCCTGATCAGAAACTTGAACCATCAGCATAAATGTTCTGCGCACTGAAATCATAGTTCGATCGCTGGGTAAGTTCTGAGTGTCGTGTCAGATTACGCACTCGCGTCCTGTTTGCTTACTAATAAGTACTTTAAAAGTACTAGTCTGTCATTATTGCTGTAAACTCTGTTTTACCAGCTGCTGCTGCACTTCACACACTCCTGCACTCCAACCGACTGCAGGAGTGTGTGAAGATACTGAAAAGAAAACATTTTTCAAAAGCAAAATACGCAAATTGCCCGAATAATGGCGTTTTTCTTGCATTTGTGTAACCTGCTCAAAGTCGACACTGATAATGTAACCTGGTTAATAATAAACCTCCTCCCCCACTTTCAGCTCATCTCCTCATGGCAGAGCTTTTTTATGTTGGAGTGGACGTGGGCACAGCCAGTGTGAGGGCTGCACTGGTGACCAGGGAGGGGCTGCTGAAGAGCACTGCACAGGAGCCCATCAGCATCTGGGAGCCCGAGTCTGACCAGTATGTCCAGTCCTCCACTGAGATCTGGGAGAAATGCTGCACAGTTGTCAAGGTGGGAGGATTTATGGTGTCAGTGTGTGTGATAAAAATATCCATCCATCCCTCTACAGCAGCCGTCCGAGCACGGATACACCAACACAGACTCATGTGTTCACTTCAGCTCATTTTTAGCATGGATGTTTATAGTGCTGCTGTTAGGAGCTAAAGGGGGGGGGAGCAGTTTCTCCATCATATTTTTAAAAATTCCTTCCAAAACTTATTATGTAATATTCCTACTGTCTTTACATTGTTCTCTGCTTATTATTCCAGTATTTTCTTCACTACATCAGTAACTGGTTGTTATTTTTAGCTAACTCTTGGTAAGTCTTTCAGTTTTTCATTTATTGCCAAAGGCTAATATTTCGCTTACTTTGCTACATTTACTTTAAGCTAGTTATTTCAGCTTCTTATTCAGCACCTATTTTAGGTCAAATATAAAATATATTTGCTCTTTTGACCATTTTTTGTTACCTTTAGCTAGCTACTGTACTTGTGCTTGTCTGCTAACTTTCTGCATTTAATTCAAGCTCAGCTCGTACGGTAGGTTTCTTATAACCAGTACATTTGCATGATTAATGAAACTAGCACCACTGACGAACAATGGGCTGTGAGCTCAGTTTCTTGATCGTTAATATGCAAATTGTCATGACCATTGATCGATGACCATGAGGACCATTTACAGAGAGTTGGGGAAAAGGCTTTCAGTCATTATGCAAAGGTACTGTTTATAAGGTTGGGGAAACCTGCAGTCAGCCGAGGCTGAAGAAGTCGCTTGGATGAGTGACGAAACGTTTCTCCCACTGAAAACGCTACGTCCAGATGATTTTGGGGATTTCCTTACCTAAATGATTGAGCATGCATCGAGACATTTTACTTCAAGATATTGCACCTCCATTGCTTCCAATACTCACAGCACTATAGCCAGTGGTCTAGAATTAAGCTGTGTGTTGTTGTTACACTGTAAACTAGTTTGTTTGAAATGCATTGCTGAAAAGTTGTTAAACAGGACCTAATCAATTTCCCTTTTATTTAGAACTCCCCTGTAAATACAGCATGACTGTATGTCTAAAGAATATTGGACATATATTAGTATTGGATCATTTTTTACTCCCTAAATTGGCCCCCAAGATCCAGTACTGGTCAGGCTCTACTCCTAATGGCAGCACACACACTTTGGCAACAGCTGCCTTACGTTAGGGGAGGTATATACTTGGCAGCTGGCATATGTGGTAGATGACTGGTCTCTGTGACAAAAAAATTAACATTACAGGCTTTTTCCTGGCTCAGAATGGGCCTGTGGGGGAAGCATGATTCATCCACATTAGGTTAAGGCAAAGAGTATGTGTTACCTTAGTTAACAGAGGTTAATGCGATGAGAAAAATGTGAGTAAATTTAACCTTACTAAAAAAAAAATGTAAAAAAAATGCTGGTTGAAATCATCAGTAGTGGTAATTTCCATTCGGTGGAAGGCAAGTGCCAAATTTCGAATATTCCGGGATAAACCTGTTGTACATGTTGTAAACCATTTTGCTTATTTATTTCTGTATACTTTTCTTTGACTAATCTTCCCCATTTTAATATCAGGTGGGCTGCTGAACAATCTTTTCTATGTATTGCCAACGTACTCCTTAGGTTTCAGTGTACACTTGGTTGGGAAGCTCAAGCACACAACCTGTGTGAACAGCTATTTATTTATGAAAGGCAGAAATTGACATCATAAGCTGGTGAATGTATTCGTGCCCTCTTACAGTTGCAGGATCAGTAAAAGCACGGAGCAAATGTGATTTAAAAACAACTGCGTGTATTTGTTTCCAGAAAGTTACTCACGGTGTGGAGAAGAGCCAGATTAGGGGGATTGGCTTTGATGCCACCTGCTCTCTAGTGGTTTTGGACCAAAGCTTTCAGCCTGTGCCTGTCAGTCAGGAAGGTAAGTGATTTATTTTATTGCATTTTTAGTGCCCTGTGGCCTGATTTGAATGCTTGGTTAGTATTGGTTATGTAAGCCCCGTTTTCGCTGAGCATTGGTCCTTCAGGGGATCAATACTCCCTCCACAGTGAGGTCCAAGGTCATAGTCAGCTGCAGACTAGAAGCCTGGAGCTGGCTGTGAATCATGTTTTTGCTTATTAAGCGAGACACAAATGCATGACCCAGATTCTTTGGTCTAAATACTGAATATGTATACTGCAAGGTAACCTCTATCCATGACAACAGTTTTCTGTATCGTGTCTTAACAGATGAATTCAATCAAAATGACTCTGAAATACAGAGTGTATATGCAGTATTAGCTCTCTGGTGTTTGTTGCCTTCTCCCATACTGAACTGCTTTTTCCAGGCGACCCCCAAAGGAACGTGGTGATGTGGATGGACCATCGTGCTACAGAGCAGGCTGATCGTATAACAAAAAATGGCCACAGGGTCCTGAGCAGGGTAGGAGGAGTCATGTCACCAGAGATGCAACCCCCTAAGCTGCTCTGGCTCAAAGAGGTGAGAGGTGAACAAGGTCACCACTGATCTCTGCATGTTTTATTACTGCTCTTTGTACTGGCTGTTTAGCGGATACCTGGTGGGCTTTTTTTGGTTTGTTTTTTATTACTGTTTTAGCCTCGCATATTTTTCATACAGTTGTTGCTTTCATTCTCGCACATTTTGCCTTTCACTCTATCAGCATCTAAAGGAGAGCTGCTGGAACAAAGCCAGTCACTTTTTTGATCTACCAGACTTCTTGTCTTGGAAGGCATCCGGCTCTTTAACGAGGTGAGCCGTCGATGATGTTGTGAAGACTTGCACGTTTATCCGTGTCTAATAAAAAAAAGAGGTGAGTTTGAAAAGGATCACCACTAGCAGACCTAGAAACTCTTGTATTAATTCTAACACATTTGCTGGTGTGCTGTCCCATTAAAAACAATAATCTTGTTTCTGTTCTCAGTTAAAAAGAAAAAATGCAGTTGCCTGATCCTTTGCAAAATACATGGACAAAGTCATTGGTTTTCACAAAATACTTGTATCTAATGTGTGCTGTTGAATAAAGCATGTTTATTATCCTACAGTATTTGCAAGTGGATGCGTGTTGTCCAATGTTGCACAGGTCTTTATGCACTCTGGTGTGTAAGTGGACCTACTGCCCTCCAGAAGGATGGGATGCCAGCTTCTGGACGAGCATCGGACTGGACGACCTTCTGGAAAATAACTTCTCCAAAATAGGCCAGAAAATGAGATTTTATACATTTAGATAGTTTAACTGATTCTTTCTTATGTCTTTTTCAGCATTTGTCTCCTTTCTTAAATTATAATAATTTAAAATTTTAAATAATTTTGTCATCCAGGCAGTGTGACGTGTCCTCCAGGAAGTCCACTGGGAGAGGGCCTTACTCAGGAGGCAGCAGCAGATCTGGGTTTGGACCCAGGAACTGCAGTTGGGGCTTCTCTCATCGATGCTCATGCTGGAGGCTTGGGTATCAGATAATGAATTACACTTAGTTGAAAACTAAAGTATTTTCTTGTCACGAATAAACCGAGATTACTCAGTTTACAGCCGCTTTCACAAAGCCTGTGACTGCGGCGGCTTCGTTAAGCCTCGCTGTTCTTTATGAAAGCCATAGTGATGGAATGGAGGGTAACCGCATAGACAAGTCATCACACACCAGAGATGCGTAGCTGTTTTTTGTTGTTGTTTTTTTAATGGCGTCTTGTAATTTAGCTCTAGTTCGCGTGCTGGAATGGTGCAGACTTGCTGGAGGAGCAAAAATTGCTCTATGCTGTCACATTGTTATGCCTATTTAAAGGTACTGAAAGGAAAATGAAGGCATAAACTATGACGCTGTGGGTTTTCAGTATCCTGTGTGCAAAGTTGAAAGTTTAACTCCAAAAAAAAGCACGTGCTAAGTTAAATCATTATTTTTGTGGGTGCATGAATATACCTAGGAAACCTGAAGCCAGTTTATACATCGTAGTAATATGTATATGGACAAATGTAAATTTTGGATTGATGGTAGTGCTATATTAGATGCTAGTTTATCCATCCATTATAGTCTGCTTATTCAAAGCCGTGTCGCAGTAGCAGCAGGCTAAACAGGGTGCTCCGGACGGCTTTTCCAGTCCTTTCTAGGAGATCCCGGGGCATTCCCATGAATCTCTCCAGGAGCTTCTGGGTCTACGCTGGCTTGTCCTCCCATTTGCATGTGTCAGAAAAACCTCCTAAAGGAATCTCCGAGGAGGAGGCTTCCTAACCAGATGCCTAAACCATCTAAGCTGTTTATGTTTGACGTGGAGGAGCAGTGGCTCTGTTTCAAGCTCTCTCCTGATGTCTGAGCTTGTGAAGCATCAGCCCACTGATCAGTGGATGACCTGCCACAAGTTAAAGCGCTAATTATCAGGATGGTGTGATCTTCACTGAAAAGTGAAAACGACCTGCTTGACCAGCCGACAACTTGTGACTGTGCTTAGTTACAAAAAAAAAAGAAAAAGAAAATGCCTTTTTTGCTTTTATGAGTTAGCTGGAAAAAGGAAGTGAGAAGGGAGATAATAGAAGGATGATGTGATAATATTTCAAGAACTATAGTTTACCATATAAGGATTGGGTACCTAGCACGTGTTGGACATGACACGACATTCCCAGCTTTAATATTTTGGGAAATAAACTGAATGAGAAACCTGCCTGAGATGTTAGTGAATTTCTGACCACTCTCAGGGCAGCAGCAGACCTTCCTCAGGTTCAGAAAGCCTCACCATCTGGATCTGTTCTGTGAGTTGAACTCCTCGTGAACTCTTGCCTCTGACCCTCGAACGTGACCTCTGCCAATCACACGTTGTTGCGTCAGTGAGAGGTTACAGCACTCTGCACCATTAGTTTCTGTTCATGTCACAGTGATGTAGACTCGCCTCCCACCTTAAACTCAAACCAGCTTGACAAACATTATTCCAGCAGTCAGCGTCACTGCTGAATCCCACGAAGAGGTTGGAGCACAATTTCAGTCAGATGGATTTGAAGCTCTAGCAGCATCTTTGAGACTTTGTGTTAAATAACAGCAAAAAAACCCAACTTCATTATTACAGTGAATCTTTTCCCCTGCATAAAGCGTGGTTTATTTAAGCATGGTTAAAATCGATATTGACCTCCTCCCTCCAGGTGTGATCGGCGCTGATGTGAAAGGTTTTCATTTGCCCTGCGAGGGTCAGCCGATCACCGCACGCATGGCGCTGATCTGTGGAACGTCAACTTGTCACATGGCGGTCAGTAGTTCACAGCTGCTGTTCACCTGATCGGTGTAAAAATGACCGTACTACTGTACTGTTCCCCAGTGGCCGTTGTGATTCTGTGTATGTTCCTGTGAATATCTCCCGATGACTAATAAAAACTTCCTCTGATGATTAATCTTGTACTCACCGCCTTCCTTTCCGAGGTGCACACTCTGTCTTAAGTAGTCTGATAAGATATCTTTCTAAAAGCCACTCTAACTATATTACTTGTTTATACTTACGTGAGCATTGTTTAAAAATTGTTTATAGACGTAAATTATCCTGTCTGCACAGGCCAACTGCAGTAACTCTGAGACGAGAAGCAAACTGCTTACATATCCTGTTAGTCAGGCGGTTTCTGTTTTCATTTATGAAATATTTACCTCCAACTAAAACTAACTAAAAGATTTCCTGTGTCATCAGATCAGCGAGCAGCCTCGGTTTGTGCCGGGAGTGTGGGGGCCCTACCTGTCTGCCATGGTCCCTGGATTATGGCTCAATGAGGGAGGGCAGAGTGTGACAGGAAGGCTGGTCGGTCTGCTCGTATTTCTCTTTATCTTTTACATTAACATTTAAATTATTTTGCAGATCCTCTTTATGCTGCATACTAACAGAAAGCGTGGAGACAAATCCACATAGCCAGATGGTTGATCACAGCAAGATTGGATCAGCACATCTGGGCACATCAGTAATAGAGTCTGTCAGCAGTTTGCCTGCTCTGCTGTAAATGGGTGTCTTTGATGCTGACAGATTAATACTGATGAGGAGCATGACAGGCACGTGGTTAAATGTCTTTTTAGAAAAATGTCAAGAGACGCACAAGGACTTTCATCTTTTCTTTGGAAAAAGGAATTTGAAGGGAATGTAGTTTCTCTTGCATCAGATTTTAATATAAATTACAGGATTATTAAAAGTGGTTTTAAATAATATATATATATATATAAAAACACCGATATTTTCTGTTTTCCGAAATATGTGGATTTTATATTTTTTCCTCACCTTTCACATTTGAACCGCTGGTTTGACAAAAGGAGCTAATGCCTTTTGGCTGTTTATAGATTCAGTTCTGACATTATTCGCTGAAGCCAGGTCGTCATCAGTCATTTGTGATGCTTTTCAGTTTAAATGTATTGCCTCCTTCCTTCCTCAGATTGACCACATGGTGAAGGGTCACGCCGCATACACCCAGCTCCAAGAACAGCTTCAGCAGAGGTCAGCAGATGCTTTTAATACTGCGACTCCCAACAATGCTTTTGCACATCTGTGATCCTCATCAGGTGTGGTAGAATAATGTCAAGTACGCTTTAGGAAGATTAGAAGTTCAGTAATGTTGTGCTTTCGGTGCAACTGGACTGTTCTCTGGAGGAATAGGAAGTTTTATTTTTTTCATATACGGTACGGCATGTTTGCTGACGACTGCATGTACAGTGGCTTGCAAAAGTATTGGGCCCCCTTGAACTTTTCCACATTTTGTCACATTACAGCCACAAACATGAATCAATTTTATTGGAATTCCACGTGAAAGACCAATACAAAGTGGTGTACACGTGAGAAGTGGAACGAAAATCATACATGATTCCAAACATTTTTTACAAATAAATAACTGCACAAAGTTGGCCTTTATGGAAGAGTGGCAAGAAGAAAGCCATTGTTAAAAGAAAACCATAAGAAGTCCCGTTTGCAGTTTGCCACAAGCCATGTGGGGGACACAGCAAACATGTGG
>VVHJ01018790.1:7434-24148 GCA_015107715.1 Tylochromis polylepis
CGAGAGAAAGCGATACGTGTGGACAAGCTGGAGAGCGAGCTGAGCCGATACAAGGAGAGACTTCATGACATTGAGTTTTACAAGGCCAGAGTTGAGGTACGCGGCTGCATATACAGATCAAACATTATCTTGAAGCCAAATATTAATAGCTCTAGTTTACATTGGCAGTGTTGTGATAAGCGCACACATTATGTAACCAATATGAGACCCATCTTATTATCTATACTGCAAAATCTGTGTTCACTGCAGACTGCTAGGTTTTTAAAATAAATATTGATGTTTGAATTACAAATTGAACTGTTGTTTGTGCTCTCTCGAATAAAAACTATAAATCTAAGAGAAAACACTTTTCTAGATGAATATTTTGTGCCATTCGCATATATAAAGATTCATGCATATATGAGAAACCGTGTAAGCCCAGTCTATTCAATAGTATTAATTTAAATCAAAGCTTTTGTTTAAAGAGAGCACAACATGTCCAAGTTGAAGTTTTGTTGTTCATCTTGTATTACCTGCCGAGTTTTTCTGTAGGAGCTGAAGGAGGACAACCAGATTCTGCTGGAGACTAAGACGATGCTGGAGGAGCAGCTGGACGCTAGCAGGACCCGATCCGACAAATTACATCTCCTGGAGAAGGAGAATCTGCAGATCAAATCCAAGATCCACGACCTGGAGATGGTATGATGATACATTTTCGATTCAGGGTTTCAGTATCGGTGCTGTTTGGAAAGTACAAATAGTGATGAGATTCACTAGAGAGGTTCAAAACAAATCTTAATCAGTAGTAAAGTTTAAAAAAAACAAACATATGTTTACAAGGTCAGTAATGTTATGTCTTGTGTTCAACTTTTGTTTTATCCCTAATCACTTTGTTTTTTCTCCAGGAGCGGGACATGGACCGTAAGCGAATGGAGGAGCTGTTAGAGGAGAACCTTGTGCTTGAGATGGCCCAGAAACAGAGCATGGATGAATCCCTGCACCTTGGATGGGAGCTGGAACAATTATCCAAGACACCAGAGCTAACAGAAGGTTAGAGGAGAGCCACGAAGTTGAAAAGTCAAAAAATAGCATGTTGAGTTAAAATGCTGCTGACAGTCACCTGAGTTCACCAAGATTAAGGGTTCAGATGGCCCTACAGAATCAGACTGCGGTCATTGGCTCTTAATCCTGGTGTCTTCACTATGGCCCTTGTGCATTTGCCAGCTTCCACTGGGTTTTCTTTCCACTTGGTTAAGACCTGTAAGTAATGTTCAAGCGCTCCTGAAAGATCAGCAGTGCGTTTGGATTATAAGAGTGGTTAAGAGGTTTAACAAGCCAGGGATCTGGATAAAGACTTTGTGTGGGAGTTTGTTTGTTAAAATGGCACTTTAAAGGCTTTAAGACTTGTAAAGTTATACCATAGAGCTTTGTGTTAATTATTTTTCCTTTGGACTTGTAACGTCAGTATTGCCAAGTATTGTTTTGGTGATTGGCATCTTTTAATGGGCTTTACTTGGAGTTCAGAAAATCAAAACAGAATTCTTTGGATTTAGTTGTTAACATTTTCTATTTGTAATCCATCTTTTTCAGCCCCTCAGAAGTCTCTGGGTGAGGAGGTGAATGAGCTAACGTCAAGCCGTCTGCTAAAGCTGGAGAAAGACAACCAGACCCTGCTAAAGACGGTTGAGGAACTCAGAGCAGCGGCCAGTCAGGACACTGTGACAAAACTGGTCAAAGCTAACCAAGAAAACCAGAAGCTGAGCAAGAAAGTAAGGAATTGATGTCATGTTTATTATTGTTCTCTCTCGGAACTAGCTGAAAGTAAATTCCTGTTTTCTGTTTGGATTAAACATATCTGATGTTTGTCGAATGACTCAGTAAAGTTACACACGTGACTATGCTTCAGATTATGTTATTCGAAGGGGAAATGCCTGCTTGTACCCGAAGTCCATAACAAAATTTTTTTAAAAATGGAAATTTGATTTGTCATCAGTTATATTTCCTCCCCAATAAAAACTGGATATATAGTTAGTTTCACATGTAGGTCCTGAGCCTGTTCACTGTTAATTTCTATGACTGAAATAAAGTGGGTATTCTGTGTGTGTGCTCTAGTATAGATTTGCAGCTCTACATCTGTTTTTCTAGGACTAAAATTTATGTCCTTTATCAGATTAACATATTGCACCAAGTTCCTCTAAAATATATCATCCTAGTACCTGACTCTAGACCTTTTCACTCAGTAGGAAATGGAGAGAAAGGAGGAGAGAGGGTATAGAAAGGGGTGGATAGGAGGTTGAAAGCAAACCTATAAATCTGGGGAGCCTTGCATTGCCTTTTCTTTTCCAGTCTTTGACACACCAATGCCCCTTGCTAAGAGAAGTCTCTCAGCTATTTTCAGAAACATAAGCCTCTCTCTGTGGCTGTTGAATAAAAGGCATGAAATTGTGTTCATCTCTCACAAAGAGAAAATTCAGAGTTAGATTTTTTTTTTTTTCCCTGAGTGACTTGAGGAGCCAGAACACATTAAAATGTGAATGCAGCTGCTGGGAGAGTTGAGCCACAGTAATATTTACTTTTAATGTGCGAACAGTCGCTTCTGTGTGTCTATCTGGAGAGTAGTGACAGAATGAGGTGACGTATTCAGCATTTGTTATGGATTAATAACTGCATCGCCATCTTTATGACTAACATATGTCATCCACACAATTGATGCTGCAAGACCATCTCCCGTGCATCTTTTTCTTATTCTGTAACGGAACAAGAAAAAAATCCCAAGAACAAAAATCCCAAACTTGCTTAAATTATTGCTTACAGTTGGAGTCGTTGGAGAGCGAACTGACGGCAGACAGAGAGTCACTCCGCAGTGCCGAATCTCTCAGTACTGACCTGATGAAGGAGAAGGCTTTGCTGGAGAAGACTCTGGAAACCCTCAGAGAAAACTCAGAGAGACAGGTACTCACACGCTTGCAGGAAATGACACATCAGTAGAAAATAAGATGCACTATTTTGAGAAGTCGGTAATCCAACTATATTTTAGAGTGGTCACAGAAAGTTTTTGGTAAAAAGCTAATTAGCTCTGGAAAGCTAACCCTGCCTTTGATTTAACCCCCCCCCCAAGTTGACTTCATAGCTATACCTCGGATTTCAGTTAAATCCTGCAGGTAATGACGTCCTGTGCCTCTTTTCAAGAATGATACTTCACTGACCGATTTAGAGACCAGCTTTTCTGAAAACCAGTGGCATAATATTTTTGTGCCTTTTAGAGTGTAATTAACATTCCAGTTTATTGGACAGTCTCAGACCCATTAATACAAATGGGGCTCTGACATAGACACTGTGCTCTCCACAAAACTGTTATTGACTCTCATTCCAGGAAATTCCATTAAAATAACATGACTAGGCTGTGTAATTTACTGAAGTCTCTAGTTTTCTTGAAAGCAATCTTTGTGCAATTGATTTGCATTTGGCTCCAAAAAACTGTTTAGTGGAAACTCCACTAATGTTTTATTGACTGAACAGATTTCTGGCACTCTGTCGCCCAGATGCACTAGCTCGCTGTCCGTCTGCAGGGACTTGGTAGCTGTTAGACCTAAATCTGACACCTTTGTTTAGTTTAAGAGTCTGATTTGTAAAATCCGGCCTTGATTAGCTACAAAGAGAGAACACTGGGATTACTGCAGCAAAATCTATGCACTTGGCTGTGAACATAATGAGATGTGGCTAATGTGATGTTCCAAAATACATGAACTGTAGTTTTGCATACTCCTAATAAGTTTTTCTGTGGGTGGTGTTTGTTTTTGTTTTTTACATGTCATTAGTTTTTGTTCTTGATGTCTTTTGAATTTTAATGAGTTTATCTAACTAGACTAAAAGAAACTAAATGAAAGTCTTTCTCCAGCATTGGCTCATACAGACAAGCTAGTTGTAGCAAAAATGGTCACTAAACACAGAATTCACCCAAAAGTAAATAATTTATCTTAAAGTTGCCTGTTAGCCTTCAATAAAACTGACACGTGCTCTCCAGATGAAGGGTCTCGAACAGGAGAACAAGCACCTGAGCCAAACCGTGTCGTCTCTGCGTCAGCGCTGCCAGGTGGGTGCCGAGGCCCGGGTCAAGGATGTAGAAAAAGAGAACCGCGTTCTCCACGAGTCGATCTGTGAGACAACTGCCAAACTAAATAAAATGGAGTTTGAAAGGAAACAGCTGCGTAAGTGACATGTTATTACTTTTTATGGTTCATTACAGCAACTGTTGGTAGTCGTCGTGTCCCCCCCCATCTGCCTTCATCTGCTATAAAAATTTTATGGATAAACATTCTAGTTGTTGCTAAACATTTATTTTTGCAGGCAAAGAGCTTGAAGTTATGAAGGAGAAAGGAGAGAGAGCAGAAGAGCTGGAAATTCAGATACAGAAGTTGGAAAGGGAAAACGAGAGCCTGCAGAAGAAAGTTGCCAGTCTTGGAATCACCTGTGAAAAGGTCAGGTGCATTTTGTTACAGTGTCTGCAAGTTTTCAATATTTTCCCATATGGTTCAGTTTCAGTAACACCTGATTTATCATTCTCTTGTTACATTCTGATTTTTTATTTATTTTTTTTTAAGCAATTGTTGGAGTACCATGAAAACAAAGAATTTGGTGGTATTGCCAAATGCTTTACTTCTCATCTTTGTTTCCTATGTGTGTGTGTAGGTGGCTTCTTTGGAGAAGGAGAATAGTGAGCTGGAGGCAGAGGGCCGCCGCCTGAAGAAGAAGCTGGACACTCTGAAAAACATGGCCTTCCAGCTGGAGGCTTTGGAAAAAGAAAACGCTCAACTGGAGCAGGAGAACCTGGAGCTTCGACGCTCAGCTGAGAGTCTCCGGTCAGCGGGGGCTAAGGCTGCTCAGCTGGAGGCCGAGAACAGGGAGCTGGAGAGCGAGAAGAGCCAGCTGAAACGCAGTCTGGAGCTGCTCAAAGCCTCGTCTAAGAAGACTGAGAGATTAGAGGTAATACGGGTCATACAGCGGGTACAGAATGTGGTTGAAGAGTAGTGAGATGTAACTGGGAATAAATTTCTTTGAGAAATAAAAGCAGATATATGCCAGTGAAGCGTACCTGCTGTCTTGTCACAAACAAAGACGATGTGTTTATCTAAGAATGTGAAGAATCTGTTTTAGTTTTGTAATTTATTATCATCACTGAATGCTGTTACAGGGGATCTGACATATAGTTGTCTTCAGGGAGAAGCACAACTAGTTCATGGATGATTTGAATTTCCTAATCTGGCTATTCCTCTCCCAGGTGAGCTACCAGGGCCTAGATACTGAGAACCAGCGCCTGCAGAAAGCTTTAGAGAACAGCAGCAAGAAGATCCAGCAGTTGGAGGCAGAGCTGCAAGAGGTGGAGTCTGAGAATCAGTCCCTCCAACGTAACCTGGAGGAGCTCAAGATCTCCAGTAAACGACTCGAGCAGCTGGAGCAGGAGGTAGGTAATGCTTAAATGTGGAAAATGGACTGAAAATGGCTGAATTAAAGGCAGTTTTGAGGAACTTGCAGTTATTCCTCTAGTTGAAATGTATGGCAACTAGTGGGACAGCTCTAGGTGTCTGTTACTTTTGTTGGAATTTATTAATGGGGTCAATCACACTGGCTCAAAAAAAATGTAGTTTCAGCAGACTGAATGCGCTGTCTAAAGGCTCCTAATAAATCAAAAAAGTGAAAAATGATCTGGTGCTTAAGGAGCATTGTACTGCCACTCTGAGTCTTTTAAGTTTATTTTGAAATTGTAGCGCATTTCCCAGATGAGCTGGATTAGCCCAGATTATTTGTCACATACATTTTTGGCCTTTTTGAGCTAATCTTTGTCCATGTTCAGCCAAACAAGGCATTTAGACAAAGAGTAATCCCAAATCATATTTAACCATCTGCTCTCCATTACATTCGCTTCTCCTGCAGAACAAGGCTCTGGAGTTGGAAAGCTCCCAGCTAGAGAAAGACAAGAAGCTCCTGGAGAAAGAGAACAAGCGACTGAGGCAGCAGGCTGAGATCCGCGATTCCAAGCTGGATGATAGCAACCAGCGCATCGCTACCTTGGAGAAGGAAAATCGGACAATGGGCAAGGAGATGATCTTTTTCAGGGACTCCTGTACGAGAGTCAAGGACCTGGAAAGGGAGAAAAAGGAGCTGGTCAAACAGGCCACGATCGATAAGAAGACCCTTGTCACGCTCAGAGAGGTAAAAAGAGCTGTTAGACTATCAGACATCTGCAAGTATCATCTCTAAACATCTTAAACCTCTTGATTTATATATTGTAGAGGCCATTCATGCATACTGAAACAAATATTGATAAAATTTAAAATTTGTGATTAAAAATGTGTTTATAACCCTTTTAATAAACTTTGCAACCAGTTTGATTGGTTTATTTTTAATAAATTGTATGTCTGTTGTTAATATGGAATTCTCAAAAGCATGTAACTGTGTCTTTAGGAGCTTGTGAGTGAGAAGCTGCGGACTCAGCAGATGACCAATGATCTTGAGAAACTGACTCATGAGTTGGAGAAGATTGGACTGAACAAAGAGAGGCTCCTGCATGACGAGAGCTCAGACGACAGGTGTATATTATATCTGCACACAAAAGCTAAACCATCCTCAGATTCAGCTCAAATGAGAAGTCAGTCAGCTTGCTTGGAATCAGAATTATTAAAAAGCACTATCACCAAAGTTGAGGCTTAAAATAAATCAAGTCTCTGGTATGGTTTAAATTACATGCTTTGATTTTAATCAGTGTTTCTTTTACAAACTCACTTTGCAAAAACAAACACTCATCTGGACTGACCTGAACCTTTATCGTCAGGTTTAAGCTCCTGGAAACCAAACTGGAGTCGACCCTGAAATCAACTCTGGAGATCAAAGAGGAGAAAATTGCTGCACTTGAGGCAAGACTGCAGGAGTCCTCCAACCTTAACCAGCAGCTTCGCCAGGAGCTGAAAACGGTCAGTATGGATGTTGTTAAAGTCTTCTGCTTATCTGAAGTGGGGTTGTGCTGGCAGCAGGTTAACCAGGCTATTCCAGATGCCATTCTCTCCAGCCACAGTCTCTAGTTCTTTCTGGGCAATCCCACAGCGTTCCTGATCTCTCCAGCCTGTGCTGTCTATCTGAAGGTCCCCTCCCATCTGGCATCCTAACTAGATGCCCTGAACAATGTCAACTGGCTCCTTTTGGTTTTTTTTTTTTTTTTTTAAATACTTGAATAAAAAACTTGTCATTTACAGATGTTTAGCATTGCCACATTAAAACAAACCCCATTATTTAAAAACTTGAATATGCTTGCTTGTCCACTTGAGATCGGCGTGTCCCAGTATCTTTCTCATACACTCAAACACTAGAAACAATGAAAACATCCAAGACTTGTCAAGGGCGATGCATTATTTATTTTATCCACTCTTCGTTTCTGTCTGCAGTTTATCTATTTATAAGGGGTGATGTGGGATAGGAGATGTCTGCTTTCCTTCAGGGAGGCGTTTGTATTTTGAACTTGCTGACACAAATCTAATCCAATGCTGTGGAAAACATGAGCCGTGAACTCTTAGGTATAACTAGGAGCAGGCGGTCACAGGAATTGAAATGGCAAATGCCACACTGTTTAATTTTGTTGACTTACTATTTTCATCCCCAGGTGAAGAAAAACTACGAGGCGCTCCGGCAGAGAGAGGAGGAGGAGAGGATGGTGCAGAGCTCACCCCCTAAAGGAGGGGAAGACCCTCAGGCTGTCAGTAAATGGGAGAAAGAAAGCCATGAAGCCACCAGAGAACTGCTGAAAGTCAAAGACAGACTCATTGAGGTGGAGAGGAATGTAAGTTTAGATACTGTCAGGAATGAATTACGTTATGAATTTTGGTTCTATACTTTCCTGTCTAATATACTATCATGTGCCGTCTTCCCAGAATGCTACTCTGCAGGCGGAGAAAGTGGCCCTGAGGAGCCAACTCAAACAACTGGAAACTCAAAACTCCAACCTGCAGGCTCAGATAGTGGCTGTGCAGAGGCAGACGGCCTCCTTACAGGAGAACAATACAACGCTACAGACGCAGAATGCCAAACTGCAGGTAATCCCCATCACACCTCTCACAGCATGGGAATTTTTCACCATTCTTCCAGAAGCGCATTTGTGAGGTTAGAGAATGATGCTCATTGGTCATGTTGGAACAGGAAGGGGCCGCCCCCAAACTGTTCCCACAGAGTTGGTAGTATGAAATTGTCCAAAATGTCTTTGTGTGCTGAATCATTAAGAGTTTCTTTCACTGAAACTAAGGGGCTGGGCTCAGCTCCCAAAGAACAGCTCCACACCATAATCCCACCTCGCCCAAACTTTACACTTGTCTCAATGCAGTCAGACAAGTACCGTTCTTCTGGCAACCGCCAAACCCAAACTCATCCATCGGATTGCCAGACTGAGAAGCGTGATTCATCACTCCTGAGAACACACCTCCACTGCTCTAGAGTCCAGTGGCAGCGTGTTTTGCACCACTGCATCCAACCCTTTATTGTGTTTGGTGATGTAAGGCTTGAATGCAGCTGCTCGGCCATTAAAACCCTTTCCATGAAGCGCTCTACTCTCTGTTCTTGAGCCAATCTAAAGACCACATGAAGTTTGGGGGTCTGTAGCGATTGACTCTGCAGAAAGCTGGCGACCTCTGCGCACTATGCTCCTCAGCATCCGCTGTCCCCACTCTGTGATTGTACGTGGCCTACCACTTCATGGCTGAGTCGATGTCGTTCCCAATCGCTTCCTCTTGGTTTTAATACCACTAACAGTTAACTGTAGAATACAATATTACTGTAGAAGCAGTCTGCATTGCTAGGTGCTTGATTTTATACACCTGTGACCATGGAAGTGTTTAGAACACATGAGTTCAATGATTTGGATGGGTGAGTGAATTCTTTTGATAATAGTGTAAGTATGTTGACATGAAAGTTCGGTCACTGCTACATCCAGCTATCACATCTCACTAGCTGCAGGATGAACAGGTTGCGGCTGTATTTGTCCTCAGTCTTATTTAGCCAGCTCTCCATTGAATCTCTTACCTTGTGAACAGATTCAAACTCTACCTTCCTGAACTGCAGCTCATGGGAATAATTATTGTTCTGTGTGGATTATCTGCTATGAGCTGGAGGGCCATCCCAACCAGAACCTGATGCATATGGAGAACTGCAGTTCAAGAAAGTGGAATTGTAGTCCATCTGCAGGTTTGTAATAGAGGAAGAGGCAGCTGTGTGACGTTAGCGGCAATCACAACAGAACAGCAGACTGATACGGCCGGTTGTTGCTGAATTTCAGATTATTAAACTGATACAATGTCTAGGTAAATATGTATAACAAAGAGATTGATGATGAATCTCTTTGTTGTACATGATAACACAGATGAAACTATGGTTTTTGTAGCGCTACATCAAACTAGATGTGAGGAAAAGTTAAAATTCATACATATAGTAGGTGACAGAGCTTTGTTAGCGATTCTGACATAGATGGCACTGCATTGTGCCTTTAAAGCCTCCTCTGTGTACTGCCCTGTTTGTACGGTTGCCTTGCCCGGCTGCTTAGCTCTCTGGTCTGGATTTACAGTTGTCCTCCCTGTTTGGCAGCAATTCAAACCCTTCTTAAGAGTGGCAGGATTTACACAGTAGCTATTTCTCTGAGTGTTTGCTTGTGTTGCTTTGAATTGGGCAGTGTTTGAGGATATATGTATGTGGGGTGGGCCAGAGGTAGTACTGGGAGAATTTAAACAAACAAAAAAAAAGGTATAGAAAGTGTGGCAACACCTGGACTGTGTGTGTGTGCGCGTGTTCATAGTGTGAATAAACACAGTAGTCATGACTGTAGAGGGATTTGAGACCTGGGTGCTGCTGTGATCATAAAGGAAAACATGTAAAGAAACAGCTTTCATGCTGTTGTTTTGTAGTGCTTTGAAGCAGGAGAGCAGGTTGAGGGAAGAGGGCCCCCTACAGACCAAAGCTCCATCAGCTACTGCTTCCAAGTTCTTTGATGTTTGATTTAAGGGGCTTAATACAGTTCTTATTCACATACCACACTTCACTCTTATCTCCTGTTTATGTGATATGTACTTTTCTCCCTCTGCCTTTGTCCTCTCTGTAGGTGGAGAACTCAACTCTGAGCTCACAGAGCGCATCCCTCATGGCGCAGAACGCCCAGCTGCAGAGCCAGCAGAGCAGTGTGGAGGGAGAGCGTGAAGGAGTGCTGAGGGAGAAAGAGGAGCTGAGGGTTACCTACGAGCTGCTGCTCCGCGATCATGAGAAGCTGGCGGCGCTCCACGAGAGGCAGGCAGCTGAATATGAAGCGCTGATCGGGAAGCACGGTGGCCTGAAGACCTCCCACAAGAGTCTGGAACAGCAGCACAGGGACTTGGAGGACAAGTGAGATGTGGTTTAGGAGGGATGGGCACATGCTCAAGTCTAATTACAGCTCAACTCTCATTTGTGACTTTAGTTTGTACTTTGGCCTTCTTTTGCAAGGAAAAATGGTCCTGGACCTAACGAAATAAGTGTTAAAATGTCTTTTTGTGTATGCAGGTACAAACAGCTCTTGCAGAGAAAGGGGGAGCTGGAGGAGCTGGAGAAAAATCTGAAGGAGCAGCAGGAAAAGATGGCCCTGGAGAATCAGACCCACCAAGCTATAGCTGACCAGTACAAACTGCTCAAAGAGGAAAATGATAGGTCAGCTCAACCTTTTTTCCATAACCTTAAACATTATGCTCACATTAGCACTAATTTATCAAAAGGACTGAATTTAAATGCATTAGGCCGTATAACAAGGAGTCCCTCTTCTCTCTCCTCAGGTTAAATAGTACGTATCGTCAGCTCTTGAAGGACAATGAAAATCTCCAGCTGGACCATAAAAACCTAAAGAGCCAGTTGAACAGTGCAAAGCTGGAGCAAACCAAGCTGGAAGCTGAATTTTCTAAACTGAAGGAGCAGTACCAGCAGCTGGACATCACCTCCACCAAGCTAACCAACCAGTGTGAGGTAATGAGTCTCTCTTCTCTTCCCTTTAGGTTTTTCTCATGGTGTCTACCTTTTTTAATGTATCATATTTCAAAACGCTGCTTCTAAAGCCAAATATGACTGTATCTGTCTGTGCTTGTGTTAGTTGTTGAGCCAGCTGAAGGGAAACTTGGAGGAAGAGAACCGTCACCTGTTGGATCAAATCCAGACTTTGATGTTACAAAATAAAACACTGCTGGAGCAGACCATGGAGAGCAAGGACCTGTTCCACGTAGAGCAAAGACAATACATGTAAAACCCACATGATTCTGGCATATTTCTTTGTATCCGTGTTTGTAAAATGCAAATATGCTGCGTTTACGTTTAGAGTGTATGCATTCCCGTGTGCTTTTACTGGATCTTCTTCTCATTGTCCAACCTTCAGAGATAAGCTGAATGAGCTGAGGAGACAGAAGGAGAAGTTGGAGGAGAAGATCATGGACCAGTACAAGTTCTATGACCCTTCACCTCCACGCAGGTGCATAATCGGTTTCCTTTAAATGACATAAAAATGAGTCAAATTGGTAAAGTTCTGCATATTTGCTCTCTTATATTTTGAGATGGAAAAGCACTGCAGCATCAGGGAGTGCATCAAATATTTATTATCTGCAGAGCATCATACAGCAGTATATTGAAACTTTTTTTTTTTTACCCTTGATAATCATTTGGGCGCTCAAATGGGGCTCAAATAATGAAGGCTAAAATAAAACGCATGGGATATTTAAAATGCATCTAGCTTTTATATATCTTTTATATGATTATGTATTGATTTTTTTAAAAAATCCCATTTCCTTTTGTTCGTCTGTTATTGAGTGTCGCCGTCTCATTTGCTTTACAGGCGCGGCAACTGGATTACTCTAAAGATGAAGAAGCTGATCAAGCCGAAGAGCCGGGACAGGATGCGGTCTCTCACACTGACTCCATCTCGGTCAGAGTCTGGAGACAGTTTTCTGATATTTCCCCAGGACACTCAGGACAGCTCATCCATAGGCTCGGGCACCAACTCGCTAGATGACACTCTCACACACAAGAGGAGCAGCAGTGAGTCTGAAAGAACCACACGTACACACAAGATTGCACAGTTATAGTTTCAACCATCACTGAAGGAACTTTTAATGTGTTCACAATATTTTTGTTACAAAGAGAAAGGAAACTGATAAAATACTGTTTCATAGTACACACAGAATTAGTGAAATATTTGCTACCAGCTTTAATTTGATGCTGAACTTTCTTCACTGACACATAATGGTTTACTTTGTGAGTGTGGCTTTGTATGCCTGAGTGACTGAATGGGTCTTTCCTCCTAACTGCTCCTTTGCTTCTTTATATCTCTCTCTCTGCAAAGGGAGGAGAGGGCAGCAGTCTCATGCCCAAGTGCAGGGTTCCTCCAATGGTATGCTGCGGATGGGGAGGGTGGGAGGGGTTTGTGACCCGACTGTCACGTCTTTCAGGGCATGTTTTCGTGAGTCCATTGTCCATATCACTCAGCTGTCGTAGAGATTACGGCTGAGCTGTGCAGGCTGACTCTTGACCTCAGACCCGGTTAAAGATGCAGAAGCATCTCTTGTTTGAAACAAATTGAGGTGCACTTTAATCAGCTGTTACCAATACTATTAAACTCAATCACACTGAAGAATAGTATTATTTTTATGTAGTTACTGACAACATTTTGAAGGGGAGGTCCACCATTCCTGAAGAAAAGTCGCTTTAAGACTTTTGGCTCATGTCACAGGACTCGTCGTCAGTTGCTAAGTTGTAAGATTTAAAATCTTGGAATTTGTGGAATAATTTGGACTACATCTACATTGCCAGAGTACTGGCTCAAGGTTGAGCTGAATCAAGTGCACCTCATATGTTTTAAATATTGGGGAAAAAAATCTAATCCCAGGTGTTTATATGTATCCAAGATACTTTGCTCTCAGGTAACATGTCGATCTGTTCAGCTCACTCGTAAATAAGAAACGTCCTGTATCATAGCATCATAGCTATTAAAAGGTGCAATGCATTGCCTGGGTATCGCAACCCGGCTTGCTTGTTTTCAGTTGTACTGACATTAACTGTAATCAACAAGTAACACCTAAGCCACATAGGTCTTCTATGTAGCACAAAGTTGTCAATTAGTGTAACAAGTTTGCATGTTTTTCACAACACACAAGATAAGTGGTAAGATGAAGAGAATGTAGCCTTTAACAACAATGTAGTAACATTTGTTAAAACTGGTATCCAGTACAGAAATTACACAGTCGAGTATGCTGGAACAGCAGTTATAAACGTATTCTTTGAGGTTCTTGGGAAAGTCTTTCTGGAAACACTGTAGTGCTATTTTTTTTTTTGTGTGTGTTAACCTGCCCCTTGTTCTCCTGATTGCACCCTTTAATAATTTTCATCTTGTTGTCTCATCTAGGTGTGGAATGTGTTGTGTTGTGTACAGAATGTAATGCTTGGGAATAAGTTGAGAACGTAATATACAGAGGTCAAAACCATTAACATGAGAATGTGTGGATGATGCTGATTGTGTGCAGGAGACGGTGTGTGCTTTGCATAATGTGTGTCTGTTTTTCCTGTTGTTTACACGATGTAGGTTTTTTTTTTTTTGTATGCAAAAGTCTGCCCTTAAATACAGAACATATAGAAAGTCAGTGGGAGGCATTTCAGTCCATCCAAAGGACACCCAATAAAGTGTGTGTATATATGCAAGAATACTTTTCATAATATGGTGTATTTGTATAGATTGAAATACCTTACACTTGATGAAATATCTAATAGGCTCTCCAATATTAAAATCTACATGTTTTTAAAGTCATATATTATAGTTGTTTTTGTGTCTGTTGCAGTGTTGTCTGTTGTCCAGTTAAGGTGTCCAGGAGCTCAGCACTCTCTCTCCCCTGGTTCTGTTTGTGAAAACATTAACCACATCCCTCTGTTCTGCCCTCCTTTTTTTTTTTCTTTCATTTTGCTTTTCCTTCACTTCCCTCCTGGCCTTACTCTGTCACTCTCTTCCCTGCCTATCTGTCTACCTACCTGTCTGCCTCTGGCTGTGATCTGACAGCTATAAAAAGGTTGCCTTTCATGAGGAACAGATCCAAGGACAAAGACAAGGCCAAGGCCATCTACCGGCGCTCCATGTGTAAGATCTCTGTTAGCTGCCACGCTAGCCTTCCTCTGCCTCCTCTCCCTCCTCTTGTCATGCTAGGAGAAACAAAGGAGGAGCAGTCACTGGTGTCAGGGTGGTGGCAGTGAGGCACTTCAGGTTTCAGTCACAGCTGCTGAATTTAATGTTTAAAATGGAGTTTTATCATCCATGTTTTAGAGATGCCTGCACAGGACTTACCAGAGGATCAATTTTTAAATTGTTTATAGTTTAGTCACCATACCAATCCCCGTGCCGCTGTGCCATACCTGGTGACATCAGTGACTTGTCCTTAAATTTTTTTCCTAGTAATCCCCACCCCTCCCGTCACCTCTGCCGCCACTTCTGCCGCCGCCACTTTCTCCTGTAGAGTATCTTCCAAGTCGTTACTGGCTTTCAGCAGTGTAGTGTCACTTTACTCTCACTATTTGCAGATGAATGAATAACACAACCTTCACTAACTTTTAGTGTATCATTGAAAGTGATTTGTGTTAGGGCTAAACTATAAGAACAGGGGTGATTTATTTTTTTGTTTTCTTTTGTTTGATTTTCACCTCTTGACCAAAACCATGTCATTTGGTCACTTACAGTAATGTGCAATGGGCAGCTTGTGTGCATTGTGGTTTTATTTTGTTTGTGTATGCCGAATGAAAGGCCGTGTGTACGTGTGTGTGTGTGAGAGAGAGGGAAGGTGTGGGTGTGCGTGAAGAGGGTGTGTGTTCAGGAGAGACAGCAGGAGAGACTGGGGGTTTGCCTTTCATGCGCCTGTGAAATGTGTGCTCCCGTTTTTGATTACAGCATGACAAAGACAATCACTAAGTGCTTGATCATCGCTCGCACTCACCATGGAGGACTTGAAATGGAGCCTTTATTCAGTCTCTCTCTCTCTCCGTCTGTCTCTCTCTCTTCTCTGTCAGTGTGCTGCATTTCAGATCTTATTCTGCTGACATGGACTTGCCTTGCTCAGATTTATTTATTTTATTTTGTGTGTGTACAGCACCACCGCCGTTGCTTAAAGCACCTCTGCATGTTTCCATGCTTCTTCACTATCGGCTCAGTAATCAAAGTGCATAGAGGGCTGTCAAAAAGTGTCTGGCTGTGACCGAACGTGCACTTTGGTTGATATGTTGTTGGCTTTTTTTCTTTTCTTTTTTTATAATGCTATATGCCTGCAAGTACATTGAGTTTTAAAAAGGTTTGGAACTGTTATTCTATAGCATGAATTTATTATTGAATATTGAATTATACCTAGTGATAATTATAGTCTAGATCTGGCCTAAAAGAGCATTTTCCTGCCCTGCCCTGTCAGAGTCCTTCTAGAAGCAAGTCTCAGCACTGGGTAGCCATTTTGAAAGGCCTCTGTACTGTTGTTTATTGCTTTCATCTAAATGAAAGGCGAGAGAAGTTGTAGTTCTCTCTGTGCACAGTTTCACAATGTTACAGCTTCATTAATGGCTCAGTCCTGACACAACTTCTCACTTGATCTGTGCTCTTCTTATTTTAGCGGAGTCGATTCATGAAACAGTATTACAGCTCATCTTTACTAAGACAATTAATATGAGATGTGCTTTTCTTATATGAAACTTAAACACGATTGGCTAATGTATTTTGCATTTCGGCTGTTGATTGGCTCTGTGGGGGCAGCAGCGGGATAACCGCCACCTTTGCTTTTACAGAATCCTTTTAGAGATTGTTGAAGGATTCTTTGGGTGCCATGTCTGTTTCCTGTAATATCTCTAGGTATATTCCCAATGGTAATTGAGCCTTTGTCTCCAAGAGGGTACTAGATGAGTGTCCTGTGTACAAAAAAAAAAAAAACGTTGTAAAAATCCTTGCGAGGTTGTTCTTCCCTCGTAAGGATATTTTAGCAGCCTGTTTCTCTGATCCATTTAGTTTGCCTTTAAAGTCTAGATGGATTCAATTTGGACTTCTTTCAAATAAAATGGCTATGAATTCTGAGCCATTACTTGAGGTAAGATGAACTGTATTAAAATGTCTAATGTCATTTTTTTTTTTCTTCTTCATGCCAATCCATCCTAGCTATGAATGACCTACTTCAGACCATGGTGATGGCAGGTGGTCCTGAGGCTCAGTGGGCGGGCAGCAGTGAGAATCTAGATGGGGCTGAAGCCGGAGATGCCAACATGACGGGCAGCAGCAGGCGCAGTGGGCAGCGCATGAAGGAACTCGCTTTTTCCACCAATGCCATTGATTGTGCCACCCTCACCCTGCCCAGCTCAGGGCACAGCAGAGCCAAGCACAGGCTTCAGGTCAAAGGTCAGGATACCTGTTGGTGGAAATGTATTGCGTTAATTTCCTCATTTCAGTTAGTTGATGCAATCTGTTCAGAACAGAGTGAAAAGAAGCCGTAGGATGACTACCCTCTTTATCTCAACAGACAATGTCTCCTGCGAGGATGTCGCCGGCTCCTCAGATGATCCCAAGAGTCAAGGTAGAGTAAGGCTTCACACAACATCAGCACGAAACTGTGTCAAAGACAAGCGCCTGCAGTCTCTCAGCACCAGGCAGGAATCTACAGGCCCCTTAAACAAGAGATGGGGGATGGGGGAT
>VVHJ01018790.1:34848-52224 GCA_015107715.1 Tylochromis polylepis
TTTTTTTTTTTTTTTTATTTTCCTCCTGTCCAATCCCTCGGCTGCATTCCTTTTTAAACATGCTTTTTTCTTTTCTTTTTTTTTCTTTTAAATAATGCCAGGACTTCACACAGAAGTACAGCAAGCCAAGACTGACAATATACAAATTATTTCAAGAACACAATCAGAACAAGAGACAGGCATAAGGGTGACATCATCATCACACGTCGTGGTGCTACTAAGATGGTAGTAAGGGCTGGTTAGCGAAGGTCACGACAAATGTGGAGCTTGTAAAAGGGAAGGAATGATGAAAGTAGAGTGGCAGAGGTAGGGTGAAAGGGAAGGATTTTGGCAAGCATAACCTGAAGTTGCAGAAAGGTTCACTCCCTCAGAAGAGCGACCACAACAGCATCGAGTCTTAAGTGTCTGTGCAAAAACAGTACAGGCCATCAGAGAGTTAAGATAGATCATGCTTCACATCAAAGAGACACACACACACAGACACACACGAACAAAAGAGTTAGATTGAGAGCATCCATGCTTTCAGACCAGGTAGTTTACAGATCTGAGGAGCTTTAGACTTTGACCAATGGCGCTGCCTAGTGTTCGAATGCACACAGTGCAGAGAAGACAGATGGAGGCCTTCTGCAACTTCAGGATGAGCTGGCCTGGATGCCGTGTCTAAAGCTCAGGAGAGGCTCAACCTCAAAGGCTGGAGCACAGAGACTTTGAGAGTGTGTGTGTGTGTGTGTGTGTGTGTGTGTGTGCGCGCATGCATGTTGCATGTGAATATGTTTGTATTTACACCTCGGGACCACAAAACAGAAAAAGAAAGCCCAAAACACCGTCACACTCATGTTCAGCTCCCCTACCTACACCTCAGAAGTAAATCATGCCCCCACCACCCCCGTCCTCCTATATAAATATCGATTTATACACAATTCTGTTAAATAAAACCCCTCTCTTGATTAAAAATGATTTTTCAACACAAATACTTTAAAACAGTATCCCTCGTTCAGAAGACAAAACAAAGTTTTTCAGAATACATGTTACAAAAATAAAAAATAAAAATAAAGGTCCCTCCAGTAACACCTGAACCCCTTTAAAACATCATGTGCAGATACTCAAATCTGACACTTAAATCTGGTGTTAAATTCTAATGTTAACTTTACATTAGTTGCTGCCGTTCCCATAAACCCCACCCACAAATACCTTACAACTCTAAAACGACTGGATTAAAACAGACGCTCTGAACGGAAATCACATTTTCCCAGACGTCCTCGCTGCCCCGGTCACTGTGCGAAGTGTACTTATTTTTCATTTGTTACACATAATTTTGAACATGTTAATACTTTTCCACGCGGCAGACAAACAAAGATTGGGGAAATGAAGGCCATGGGAGAAAAGGATCAGGACAGCATCACCCCTGTGTTGCCACCAGAAGCATGCACCATCTGCAAAAAAGGGGCTGACATCAGCTGGGCCCCAACATCATCTAGCTAGGGTTGGACTGGATTGGTGTTGGTCGGTGTGGTCGGTCACTCAGTCGAGATTTTAAGATAGGCGGTTTTGGTTTTTTTTTACATTTTTTAAATTGTTGTTTGGTTTGTGGGCTTTTCCCCTCTTTTTTTTTCTTTTCTTTTTTTTTAATTGTAAGGTATGTTTCCCACATTTGTGTTTTCCAAGCAGCCTCTTCCTGGGCAGGATCCAGACACCGCTCCGACCATGGAGAATAAATGCTCCCAATAGCTTTAGACTTCAGGCAAAGCTGGAAAAAGGAGAGCACTGCGGTTAGTAAGTTATCTCAGCGTTGAGGGTGAGAACTAAAAGAGACGGCGCTTATGCATCAGTGGCCTCAGACTCTGGAACGCTTTCCCACTGAGCCTGAGATCTGTGGACTCTGTGATCGCTTTTAAAAAGCAGGTTAAAAACTCATCTTTTTAAACTGGCTCTTCTGTAACTCCTTGTCTTTATGTTTTTAGCATTTGGCTGTGATATTTATCTTGAAAAGCGCCACATAAATAAACTAAGAATATTTTACTGAGTTATCGATCCATCTCAGCTTCCACAACTAGTGGACTGAATGCAGTGGGAAACACAGGGCATCGTGTGTGAAAGCCCCTTAATTTTTCTATTAAACTGGCTTGTTTTATTGGTTCCCTACCAATGTCTAAATACAGTGAAAGGAATATCACGCTTCTTCTACTCTCATTTACTTATACATATTGATGGACAACATGCTTCATATCATATGTGAGTCAGCTCTTTGTCTAATAACACTCAGAGCTCACTCAACAATTCTTAAAGACAACATCTATGATTACAATAAGTACCTTTAAACTCGGATGAACATCATTAAACTGTCACACAGGGCTGTCTCACTAATGTGCAACTAGAGTTTTATGTGATCTAGTTTTAGCCGGTGCTGTTGTAATTTTATACACAAAAACCAAAATAATGGGGGAGTATCAGTTGTACAAGTTGCCTAGTGACAGAAATAAAGTAGTTTGAATTAAAGTTGAATGCTAAAGTGTGTGGTAATGTAGATGGGAGATGGACAAAAGGATTTCAGCGCTGTAAGTATTAAATATTCTCGCGATTTAAACTGACGCCGCACACCAAAAATCATTAAAGAACCCAATAACCTGTGCGAAGACATTTTGCGGTCCACATTTCCTGCTTTTACGTGGCGTTGAACTGTTATTGCACCTTTCAGGCTGTCGTATTGAGGTGGTGGCATCACCTTACCTGGGCCTGAATTCTCAGTTCACTGCAGGGGTGCAGCTGGTGCCCCTGAGCAGTGGAAGTGCACATTGAGCCATTTGGCATCGCGGCGATGCCACACACGAGTCTCCTCAGACTGGCAGGAACGCGGCCGTCCCTGACTGTCGATGTACTGCGTCAGACGAATGTAGGCGATGCAGGCGGCATCCTCACCGATCAGATGGACATGGGGGTTGAGGATGGTGGTGTGCACCGGTTTGCTGTTTTTACTCAGAACTACGACGGAGAAACGCAAAATGCATTAACTTAATTTGTAAAGGTCAAGTCGGCACATTGTAGTGTTTAGGGCTTTAATGTCCCTGCTGCATTTATTCCATATGTTTTATTAATTTAATTTTGTTTACAGCAAACGTTCAAATTCATTGGATCCACCACCTCAAAACACTGATCTCCTGCTAGATTTTAGATCGTTAGTTGGACAAAAAAAATGTTGTTGTTATTAATTAAACGAAAAGAGGGGGGAAAAAAAGAGAGGAAGAAAAGCTTCCAGATTCTACAACTTCAAAAAATTAGTTGCACTCTTAAATTAGAGGGTACAAAGATCCAACATGTTTGGTTACATTTGACCATTAAATAAAACCTTTAGTAAATGAACATATCACTGTAGGCTGAACTCTTGTTAGCAAATGTCAACTATAATGTGCCTGTGGATTCAAAGGGATCAAGAACTGCAGGAACTCGTGTTAAAAATCCACTAAACTGAGTAACTTACGATTCTCAAAGTAGAACTTGTGAAAGTCCATTCCCTCGACCAGGTTTCCGAGGGCCTCCGGTTCAAAAGAAGTTAGTCCTGGATCACAGATTCTCCTGTGAGAGGAAAAGGCAATCAAAGAAAATCTTCATGTGAACAATGAAGAAGAGTAAAATCTGCAAAACAGACCAAAAAAAGGAGAAATTCACAGTAATCTACAGCACTGTGAAAAAGTCTGGAGCTGGCTCTAATTTCTTACTATGAAAATGGGTGGCATGTTTAAACATATACATAAATGCAGCATATAAGGCAAAAACAGAGTTTGTATAAGCTTGAACAACTGGAAGTCAATATTTGGTATGACCACCTTTATTCTTTAACGTTAAAAAAAAAATGTTGGCTGCCTTTTGTACCTTTCTCTGTCAAGGTGATCCCACACTGCTTCAGTAATCTTGAGGACAATCCATGGCTGATAGTGCTCCATTGCGTGTTTTCTATTCAGGTATGCTTTTATGCTTTTACTGCACTGACAGTGTGTTTCACTGCCATGCTGAAAAATGAAGCTATTGCCAATCAGAAATTTTCCACTTCTTGTTTTTGTCCAACACTTATCAATTTTTTTTTTAATGGACACACTGCACACCATCCTGAGATGCAACAAATTTTCAGCTAATAGCTCTTTGTGCACCAAAAAGGTGATTTCCAAATACTTTTTTTATACCTGTCAAACTATGTTATTGGTGGCATTTTCATTAAATTCAACAAAAGAAATGGGAACAAATGTATTTTTGTCACAGGCGGCTAGAAGCAAAGTGCCAAAAGATAAAATTTTCAGTAGGTTCTCCGCTAAGTTGTCTGTTGTGTTTGTGTGAATGATTCATAAGTGAGTGTTAAGTGGCTTAATATAGCAAAGGAACAAAAACCCCCAAAACATTCCTTTCTAAATGGTCAGATACTGGACTGAAAAAAGCATTCAATATCTAAGCTTTGAAAGACCTCGAGAAAGCCTGGAGAACTATTGCTCAATTAATGGTACTAGCTCAAGACTTTTGCACAGAGCTGTAAGAGCACTGATGACACACAAAGTCCTATTAATTTATATATGCAAACATACGTGTAAGCCTCAAAATCTCCATTGTTGATGGCTTCAATCAGCTGTTCAGTCATCTTTATTATCTCCTGTTTACGAGCTGCAAGCAGAGAGAAGAGGAGGGCGGGCACACAGAGGTCACAGATTGTCAGGGATCATTTGGAGGCTGAACATGCACATCCCACACCGCATGCTTTCCCCCAACTTACTGCCTGACATCTGAAATAAGCTCTACACACGGGAACACTGCCTCTGGTATAAATGACAGTGACGTTTAAGGTCACCCAAACACACCACACACTTCAATGCTGAACACAGAATCAAGAGTATGTGATGCTGTACGCAATGTTCAGCAGGCCGCTGAACCCTAAAATCTCTAAAAAAAAAAAACTAAAAAAAACCTAAGCTAACTTCTCTTGACTAAAGGAATTCCAAAAACATTTCCACAAACAACACAGATCATTTACTACAATTTTTGAATTTGAGAGCACCAAAATACTGCAGGAGAAGGTTAATCATCGTTACACTCACAGCACAAACCAGCAGAGATTTTCACACACCAGACTTTATGGATTCTTATGTTGTAAGTGACATCACCTAACATGCCAGAAAGTCCAGGACCTGCATGTCCATAAAGTCTTCTGTCAACAAATGACACACAGTTTGACCAAAAGGCTTTAGGAGCCTTTGCACAAACACACCAAAACCTGCCTGTCACTTACTCTGCTGCAGGTTGCTGCTGCCTGTGGAGGGTGAAAGAGTGAACTCTGGTGCAGGACACAAGCTCTGAGCTGGGCTGGGCTGAGCTACAGGAACACTGGGGCTGCTAACAGCCTCCTGCAGGGGACCAGCTGCAGGTAGATACAGTCATCCCGGTAAAATAAGGTTATATACATGACTTTGCATTATATGAAATAGTGGTTTGAGGAAGTTGGATACAGATAAAGTACAGAAGGGAAGCAGTAAACTGTAGTTATATTAGAGCGCCAGTAGATGGCAGCACAGTAGAGCTGGAAGTAGTACAACCGCAGGTGGCGGCTCAAAGAGCAGAAGAGCCGATATTCCTATTTATGTGTCGTTTTACCACCATAATGTCTTGTGTTGCTTGTTTTATTTTGGTCCTGAATTATGGTTTTCTGGTGCGAGAGCAAAAGGTCAGGACAGAAAGGTCAGAGCTGAGAGTCGAATCAGGTAAACTGCAGCTGACTTACAGGTAAGTGGTGGGCACTGAGGAGATGGGGTCTGGGCCTGCTCCTCAATAGTGCTGCACTGTGTTAACCCTGCACTGTCTGTACTGGTAGAGTCACTGGTGGCCGCTGCTCTCATCACAGGACACACATACAAACAAACATACAGAAACATGCTGATTGGAAGGCCACAGGATATTCCTACAATCTGAGAGGAACTCGTCATTTGTTCATCCATTAATTCACCTTAAACTCACTGATTTTCAGTGTGACATCTTTGAAAGGTATGCAATTTTAAGCCTCACGTAAAACCAAAGAAAAGCAGCAAATCATCAAATTTATTGAATGCTATACTCCAAAATGACTTCTCTATTAGCTGGCTAAATGTTTTGGCGCTACAACCTATTGCTGCGCAAATTATCACACAACACAAGATAAAAAAAGTGATACAAAGAGCTGATCTGCAACATGGAAACCAGCTGCACAAACACTAGAGACTACAAAGAAACACAAGCTGGACATGACACAAGGGCTACACTTGTGCTCCGAAGTAAGCCCGCTTTCAGCATCAAGACACAGCAGCCTGGTGCACCGGGTATGTCTAATTTCAGAGATTAAGTTTGAAATGAGAAAGCTCACACACAACACAACCTACAACAAGTGAATTTATTTCTGGCCTAAATGTGCAGCAAATACAAGTTCAGGACAAAATGAGAAGTTTCTGCAGCAAAGGTTTAATTACAGTTGATTTTAGGACACTGCAGCACAGTTAAGTTTAAAGTGAAGAGTTTTAGTTCAGCGTGTTGCAGAAGATTGGAAATCTGCACAAAATCTGCTTGATATTTCTTATTTGTCCTTTATCTTCAAGGCCTTTCCTGTTTTCTTATGGTGTTTTGTGTTAGACACAAGCTTTTCTTACTGTTCACTTGAAGCACTTAAAACCACAAGGCACATTTACCAAATTCGCACAGCACTTTATTCTACGCAGTTAAGCATTTTTATCTATACTCTATTCACAACTCCAGCCAATTTAACATGCATGTCTTTGGCCGAATTTCCAGATGGAAACACAGCAAGAGCCAGGGGATTCAAACCCAGAATGTTCTTACTGTGAAGGGATGGTGCTAACCACTGCACACAACCTGAAGATTTAATGTCCAGAGTAGACAAAAGAACTAAAATTACACTCATCAAGCAGATTCTTTCATCCAACAAATTATAAAAGCATTCAAACTCAGAGAAAGACGATAGAGACACGATAAACAAAGGCGTCTTGATTGCATGTTAGTAATGATGCTTTTTAAGATCAAGTGGTAGTAAATCCATGAACGTTGCCTTAAGTAACAGGATTAACTCCTTTCTGGAAAGCTGCAGGTAGCTCTGTGCTACTTCATTCAACTGAGAAACCTTAAAAGGTCGCCCCTGAGGCTGAAGATGGCTTAATTAAAGGCTTAAGTGTTGTTTGATGGCAACATGCAGACACTCACACAAACTAACAATCAAAATGAGGCAAAGATACCATCACGTGGAACATACAACAGTGAGCTTTGGAGGTGTCATTATCAAGGGATCATTTGTTTTGGACTTATTCAGATGATGATGTAATTACTGTAAGAGCAGAATTCTCCTGTTCTCCACACATAGCAGTGTTTACTCTGTCATTCTTCCTAATCCCTGCCGCAGGTCCATGAGGTACTGCTCACCAAAGCCATGGCTTTCACTTTCTAATACACCTGTGATTAAAAGTCACAACGGGCAGAACTTTTAAGTGATTACAGCATCTTTCAAAACATTTGCAGATAATCCTCCAGAAAAGTGTTTGTGTGTGAATGAAAGACACAAAATTTACTTTTAAGTAATTAACGTTCGTTTCATTTGTTGTTTGTAGAACAATCTATCAAAAAAAAAAATGGTAGGACTGCAAACCTTCATCCTGCTGTGATATTCAACTTTCTTATAGCTTAGTCATTTAAGTAGAGATATAAACCTTGCAACTAGGAAGGGAAAAAAAAAGTGGGTCATTGCAATGAATTTTATTTGGCAACTGATTACAAGTAGTTCAGCGACAACTTTCAATCCCGTATGATTGCGCAGGTCACCTGGTGGGATGCGTCTGACTGCAATCCTTCTCAAAACAGATTAGCAAATGTTTGTATATAATTTCCATCTGATTCAGAAACGAACAGATTGACAATACATTGCCATCAATCTGAGCCAGTTGGCATCGATGACCGCAACTTGTCTGCAGCATGTCTTTTTACAGCAGGGACCCAAATCAACTGGTTGCCAAATGGTTGTACTCTGGTTATAACGCTTTATAAAAGCAAGGTTGCCATTAAATATCTGTCCCGCAGCAATACATCACACAAGTAGTTAATGTGTAGGAAGCAACAGATTTGTGCCGACTTATCACCGTTAACTCCCATATCGTCACAAGCACACTGCATGTAATTGCCAACCTGACATTATTCAATCAGGACTGACTCCTTTGTCATTTCATTGCCGTTCTGATGCACCAAAGTTTCTTTGATGACTGCAACTTACTGCAACTGACTAGTCACACATCTGGTCCCCGTCTTATAGCATCTATTTCAATGCCAACAAGATCACAAGTTCATTGCACATGCTTGCAATAATTTTGGTCATTTTCCCTAGCGTGACTGCAGCATTGAGGACAAGGCTCACCCGTTAGGCCCTCCTACAGGAATTAGTAGAGACAACAGAAAAAAGCATATTATCTGGCATAGCAGTACTGTTTAAGTCAGTCAACATGCACAGCACAGCGTTCAGACGTAACGTTTATCTTTCCTGCAATGCTCATCCAACTCCAAAACGTACTGACTATCCCAGCCTGAACTGCTCTGACTGAAGCTCTTTGTAATGGAACAGCAGAGTTGACAGATTCCTGAAAGCTCTACCTAGCAGACATGCATCACCTTAACATAAAGCGAGGAAATAAACATTTTTTCTTTTTTTTTTTCTTTTTTTTTTTAAATCTATCTGATCTGGATTGGATGCAAAGTGAACCAGAAGAGGCATGCAGAGTAGGTGAAAGTTGGACAAGTACCTTTCCTACCTTTCATCTCCTCCTCTTCTATGTTATTACAGCTCTCAGTGGAGCCCTGTCAAACACAAAGGGATGAGACATAAAGAGAGGTGGACAGAGAGGGGAGGAGTGGGTGGAAGAGGAAAAAGTTGGATGAGGGAGAGGTGAACAATCATCTTTTAATTTGTAGCCGAGACAGGTTTGGGATGCTTTGGACGCCTATAAAAACACAGAGACAACCTCGGGGACAGATGGACAGGTGCATGACTCCCTCCCAGGAGCACAAACCAGCCAGAACAGCAGCGAAGAGAAGCGCAAAGAGCCACACATTACAAACAGCAACGTGTGGGAGCAGTTTAAAATTAATTTTTAACAGGAAGGAGTGTGTAAGAGAAGATTAGTGCAGAACCGCTTCTCGAGAGGAAACATGCCCATGTGGCAACAGGAGAAAAGTTTCAGTGTAAAGGAAATAGTGCAACACCATCAGCATTTGAATATGTAGTGATACTGGTATTTTACAAATGTGTGTGCACCAACACAACACTGAAAGCTGCGTGGCACTTGGCTCCTGTTTTATTAAAGAGTCTGTTTGTGCTGCTTTTAAAGACAGTACGTGTAGGATTTTCTCTTTCACATAAATAGGAAATTTGCTGCTGTAGTAGGGTAGCATTGCTCTGCAGTAAGCAGGACAGCATGAATGTTTGCAAGGTCGGAAAAGGCAATGAAAAGTTTGTAGTCTGTCAGTATCAGGTGCTCTGAGGTGAAAAAAAAAAACCAAGGAAATGATCAACTAAACCATCTCAAAGGGAAGCAGATTGAGATTTTCATAGTTTTTTTATTTTTATTTTCGAAAGTTGTATTCCTGTGTTTCTTACATAAGCAGTATCACCTAAAACATGAAGTGTATAATAATTTTAATGGTGGTGTATGCAAAAATATTAGAGAAAATCCTCCACGAGTGTTAGTGGTGGCTGGTAGCTTGAGGCTGGAGTAGAAGCAGCTTACCTTGGTGCCGTCAGCTGGGTTGTGTACAACAGTTGTCTGGGCTTCCTGGGGGGAGGTAGGAGACACTTTACCATGCAGGGAATGTATGATAGGGAGAGGGGTGGGCACCAGCAAAAGGTGCCAGGGAATACCATGATGACAGATGCATGAGGGCACACCAAAACAAAGCACAGTACAGAGGCTGTGGAACATTTATGGTGATAAAAATCCATGATTGTCAGTGTCAAGGCGCTCGGTATCAGTCCGTTTCCCCATTCACCAGCACTGTGGCCTACAGGACTGTTTTAGAACCTCCGAAATGCATGAAAACAGCCATGAACACAGCTATACACATCCACAACCAGCCAATGCCATGACTGAGGAGGAGGGGTTTGCAAATTGTAAACCACATAAAAATGAGAAAAAAATCTGCACATGGCTATAGTGACTTTAAAGCTAAGCTAGTAAATGGATAAATACTTTCACATCTTTCACATCTCAACCCTCCATCCCATGTGGGCTGAAGACTGTGGTTTAATGGTGACTTTGTGTTTGTGCAACAACTCCTCATCCCCAGCATTGACCCTTTGACATAAACATTTAGCACAAAGCAATTCAAGAGCTCCAAGTACTGGACAGTTTGGAAAACAAACCCACGGTATCCTGGTTTCGTCAGTCAGTAACACTTGCACGATCTCCATCAACCCTGGACCCAACTTTTAGAAGATGCAGCCCCTTTAGTGACATATGGGATTATGCAGAATTTGAAGTGTTACAAGTAATGGCAGCGAGACAACAGTCCCAGTTTGTGGACTGGTCCAGTAGCTGGGAAGGCAGTCTGGGCTCTATAAGAATCACTAGCATTTGCCATTTGCTGACATTCAATTTTGAAACTATATATATATAAAAAATAGCATTAATGCATTCTTGCAGATTAAAATAAAAATACTGATGCTGTTCCGTTTGTGTGGCAAATTTCATATACTGTATATAAATGACGGAAGCCTTTTAGGAAGCTTTAAACTGTACATTTTGACTGTTGTCATCTTCTGTTTTGAAACTGGAGAGTGTGAGGGCACCGACAAAAAAAAAAAAAAAGGCAAGTTGAGATACGCTGTAGCTCCACATTCAATCACAAGTTTATCTTCCCTCATCCTTTTTCACTGATATTCAGACAAGCATAACAAAATTACAACAATAAAATACCAAATCTTTTTTTTTTATTTACTATGTTGTATTCAGTAAGACTAAAAGCTAGCAATTAAGACTGTGGAAATATCTTGTTAAAAAAACCAAACAGTATCCAACGACATTTTGAATTTATAAAGAAAGTTAATTACTGGAAACATTCTTAAGTCTTCAACATGCTTATTTGTGCTAGATTTTGTTACCTAGATGTTTTGGTTTACAGTCTTATGCTAGGCTAAGCTAGTAGTGCCCTAGTTATAGCTTAATATAAATATTCTACAGATAGCAGTTAATTCTATAGACAGCTAAAGGTGTAGTAACTTAAAGTTTTACATTAAAATCTGACATCATCATCACGGAATACAAAATGATACTGATTTCTTTCCCACTAACGCAATGGACCATTTCTGGTTATTTTAGGTTTTTTAAATTCAAGTAGCCAGATCAAACTATGTGGTGACAGGAAGTTTTTGTATTCATTAGAAATGAAGTACACATTTAGTACACATTTCCTTGTCGTGTGTTATGTTGCCATTGATTCCATTTAACCAACCTGAGACAAACATTGTTCAAACTCTTGTATGATGTATAAATGACTCAATCCCACAAACACAGGGGCTGCATCCTCTTGCACAAATATGGCTTGTTTTTCATTTGTCAACTCAGGCTGCTGTTTTACCCAGAAGCCCCCATCATTTACCATTCAGAAATTGAAGAGCAATTTGTGAAAGGTCATCTTTTGATGTAGAGGCAATAACCTCCCCTTCAAAGGCAAAGCATCAACAAAGCTCTGGTGACATAGTTGAACACACAAAGGAGTCACCAGGATGTGGTTGAGCAGAACTTGATTGAAGCGTCTGCTGTTGTACTGCAAAATGAAAGTCATTTGTCTACCTGTCAGGGTTATGCACCGGGTAAATATATGGAAGTGTGTCCACGGAGGTATGGGTAAAACACAAGCCAGGAGAGACTCACTCAAAGGGGCAAGCCAGTCATTTAATTTTAAAGTCATCAAATTCACTGCCAAGATCAGTTTGTGTTCGAAACGGAAGCAGAGAGGCAGACAATGATCGATGAGACAGAGGACAAGGAAAAGGTTTTACTTAACATGGGAAGCAACAAAAAGATTATGAGGGGATAGAACTAAACAATAAAAAGATGGGAAACAATGAAATGATGCTATTAAAAGCAAAGAAACCAAATAGAGATGAGGTACCATTGGTGCTGAAGATGACATGCTGCTGTCTTTGGTGCTGCTGCTGCTTACTACACTGTTTTTACTGTTGTTTCCCTGCGACTGGGGCAAAGAAACACAACACAGAGTGACTCCCACTCCTCCCACTAAGCCATAAACGAAGCTATGGGAATCACAGGTGGAATATAGGAATGGAGCCATTACACAGACTATACGCTGCACAGTCAGGCCAAGAGCTGTGTGTGCAGGAGTTAAACTTAATTTATTTATCTGAATCTGTATCAATCATCTGCACCTTACTATCGCTGCATTTTAAAGGGCAGGTGCAATCATCAGTATTTCTGCTCTGCGTGTAGTTTTAACGTTTCTTTTCATTAACAAGAACTCATAGATACAAAGTAACCAAAACAAAAATCTTTTTATGTCTTTAATAAAATTGTGAATCGTGAACAGGAAAGTTAGCCAGAACATGCATTTTAACAATAAGCATATTTTAAGGGTGAATTACTTTAAAAGAATTTTTTTTTTTTTTTTGGTCCCAGTACTTAAAAAAATCTGAATCATTTGCTGGGATAGAAAGAGAAATCAGTCTATATCTAAAGCGAGCTCAGCAGTCCAAGTCTGTGCATGCAGTGAAAGGCCTTAGGTAGCAGGTTTTTCTCTATCGTGTGAACGTATGCAACAGATATGTGGTTTAAGCTGGTTTTCCCCTTCATTAGCTCACGCAAAGATAACAGTAAAGCCTATTTTACCCACAAAACTACTTAAAGGATCATCTTGAACAGATCCTATTTATGGCTTTGAGTTTTAAAACGTGAACCTTGTTCAAATGTTGGCTTGATAATTTAAAAAAAATACAGCAACATTTAAATTTTAAACTGCTTTGTTCACACATGACCTTGAGGTCGAGGTCACTGAGTTTTTTAGTAACTACACCTATAGTGGGAACTTGAAGCTCCTATGTTGTTTCGTTCTGGAGTGATCACATTCAGAAACTTGGGTGTCCATGATAATACAACATCAGCCTTTTACAGCTGAAGGGTAAAAAGTCAACAAACAGGAAGGTTTAATAAAAAAAAAAGAAAAAAGTTCTGAATTCATATTTCTGTTTAGCTATGATATAGGTAGTATAAAATGTAATTAAAAAGGACACTGGCTGCACTCTTGGGGAATCAACTAATATAATTAAAGTCATGAAGTGTGATCCAAGTTAGGAGACACATTTACAATGTGTTTCTTAGTTCACTGTGGTGATTTGTGCAAGCCATAAAAAACTTTATGCAAAACTAACCAAAAAATAGCTTTTGTAAGCAAAGAAAAAAAAAACCCCCAATCTGTTACAATAAAAAAAATTATTCAGCAGGCAGAGAGGGTATGACAAAAAGATGGTGTTTATTGTATTATGGAAAATGTAGGATCTACGTATTTAGAGAGCTTAAAAAACTACACGTTTGGATATTTCTGTCCTTTTAATGTCTTGCTGACAAGTTAACATAATTTTTCACTTGCTTGCTCCTAAAAGCTGAAGTAATGTTTCTGCTGGATGACAAAGATATAGGTTATGTTACAGCTGCAGATTGAGGCTGGAATGTATGATGTGAACAAGAGAACACTGTTTCAGCTGGACTCTCCTTTTGGCCTCAAGCTAACTTGAGGGAAAGGGGAATACAAATATTCCCACAGGAAAGTTGAGAGGTGTGGACGAATGGATTACGTCAGTGAAAGATTAAGGGCAAAGTGCTGGGAGATTTTAGCTGTTTTTCTGCAACTCTCAGAAGAGCAAATTACCCCAGTGTGGCTTTAAACAGTATTTTTGGCAGTCTCTGAGGCCTACTAGGAACAACTTCTAACAGAATAACTAATGTGCAACACTGACACCATCAACAAGGCAGATTACAGATTTGACATCTTTTACTGCATTTCAGGGCTGGCAGAGAAACGTTTCTAATTAATAAGAAACATTTAACTTTCAAGAAGTTCAAATATAAAAAATATACTTCCATAACATGAGCCATAATCATGACAGCATTGTGGAGCCACTTTGTTTGGACCTAACTGATCAAGGTCTTAATCCATCATGTAGCCACCGCCTTCTCTTTTAAAAAAAAATATCTGTTAACTTGGTGAATCTGAGCACGTCAGTGCTATTAATACAACTTGAGCAGAGTTTGGAATAGAAAAGCACAGTAACACAAACATGAGGTCCTTTTAAGATTATTCCCCCCAATCATCCTCAAAAAGGCTGTTTACCAGAATCAAAATATTCAGAACAGCATGTTATTAATGTCTGAAAATCCTAATTAGGCCTCAAACTGAGATATTTCTTAGTGCAACCTGAAATCTTGAACCTCAGTTTCCATCCACAAAAATAAACAAAACTGTGTAGTACTTTTCTTTTAATAAAGTTTTATGTTCTTTTGAAAGGGTGACTTCTTTTGTCAGATATGAGAATAAACTGGACTTTGTATTTAAAAAAAATCTTTTTGCATAATTTTTAAAGCATCTAAGACAATTATTTTGGTATGTTTTCCACAGATGTGCAAACCTACCACTAATAAATGTACACTATTAACTAGTTTTGTATCACTTTTACGTGTGGTCCCTCATGTAGTGAGGGGAAAATGTAACATCCAAACAGATCAACAAACGTACTTCCTGAAAAATAAGAAAACAATCTTTTTACTTGATTATTTTATTTCATAATTTAGAAGCTCAAACTTTCTCTAGTTCATATGGGGGAAATTATCCGCAGGTGACAAAGACAGCTGTTTTATTTACGGTAAAAGGGGAAAGAAGAATTCACTTAAATAAAACATAATGAGGGTACGATAAACATGCAACAACTGAAGAAAAGAAAAATGGTGGTATCTTGAGGTTAGCGGGGATTAAGTTGTCCCACAGTGATGGTCGGGTATGAAGCGAAAATGTAGATCCATGGGTAAATGAGTCACACATCAGAAGGGGGTAACTGGATAGTGGAGCATGTGTGTGTGTTATTTCTTTAAATGGTTTTGGTGGCGCTTCCAGAGGAAGGGAATGCAGGGATGTTGTATGAATTAGGAAAAATCCAACAAAAACTGTCATAAACGACCCCTAAAGCATCTCTGCACAAAAGGGGAAAAAAAGAAACTGAGCGGGTAAAGGGAGAGCTGGAGGGGCAAAGACTTGCAAAGAAGACGGACAAAAAAAAGAAGTAAAAAATAAAAAAAAAAATTAACAAAAACGACAGAGCCGATCTCACCATCAAACAAACACTTGAGCTGGACTTCCTTTTCTGACAGACAGCAATGGAAAAGAGGAGGGAAAAAAATAAGGATTCATCGGGAACTAATCAAAAAAGACAAAAAAGTGAAGCTGCCAGATTGATCCCAGAAAGATAGAAAAACAAAACAGCTGCACACGCTTACACAGGAATAAAGATGAGATAAAGGGTTTCAGAAAATCTGAATCAGCTGCAAAAAAGAAAAAAAAAAAGGGGGGGGGGGAAGAAAATTATTGGGAATTATTTTATGGGTGTTCAATAGCTGGTTGTGCATTTTCTAATGTTTAGGGGTTTAGTTACTGTTTAAGTTACTGTATGTAATGGGAGTTTTGTTTTGCCCTTGGTGATTATAGCAGTTCACTGCATGCACTGACGCTGAGTGTCGATCAAAACATAAAAGGCTGCGAGTCAAAGAAAAGTGGTTGGTTAAAAACACCATTTTAAAAGCTTTTTAATCTTTAGGTAAGCTCGTTAGATCTACTTTAATCTCAAATGTGAGTTAACTGCTTTCTTATGAACGTAATCAAGCACCTAGTTCATTTCTAAAATAAATCCTATCCCCTAAGTCACAAAAATCTTCAAAATACATTAAACAGACTTTAGAAAAAAAAAACCCCAAAAAACCTATGTTGCACCAGAGCACAAAGGTGATCTAGTTGATCTTATGTTCCATCATATCACAGTTAAAAATGTTCTCAGACAGTAGTTAGGGGGACAGACCAAAGGGGAGATAAAAGATAAGGAGAGTAAGTTAAGTACATAAGTCACATCAAGAAAACCCTCATGGGTCAGAGAGCTTACCTTCACGCCGTCCGACTTTTTGTTTAGTAAGGTTTTACATGCTGAAAGAAAGTGAGAAAAGATGATGAGGACACAGTTTAAGGGGGACAGCTGTCCAATCAACAGAAGAGCTGAAATCACTCAGCGCGACAAAAGACGGTCTAAGAGTTTATCAGGTTTGATAAAACTGACTTCACATTGATATTTCTAACAGCAGAGGTGTTGCACGACAGACGATCCCATCAAAAAGTTTACTTTATGAACCACTGTGGATAAACATGGAATTAAAGAGACTTTAGGAATATTCAGTAGTGATGATACAGACATAGCAAAGTGATATGAAAAACAAAAACATATTTTGTTGGCAAAATTAAAATCATTGTATAAAAACGGACACATCGACGTAGCCCCCTTCATAATGATTTTTCATTATAATGTACACTACAATGACTATGCAGAGTGTTTTGCCCAGTAACATGTGCAAGTTCCACATTTGGTTTCAACTGCATTTTTTCCTGCAACTGCAGTTTTTACACCAAGAAAACAAAATTATATAAATAATATTTTTTAGTTAAAAAAATAAACATTAGTAATTCACAACTATTGCATGGAGAATCCAAATTCCAAAACAGTAAAATCATTAAAAAAAAAATGAATACAGGGAAAAAAAATGGGATGATATTAATAAAGGTGATTGTGATTTTGAGAGCAGGTCAGCATTATGAGTTCCTAGTAAAACTACATGGTAATTTTCTGTTTAATGTTTCTACCTTTTGTTTCTCTTGACTTTGCAGAAATAAGCCTCCACAGCTTTCACACAGCTTTGAATTGTGTCATATCCATAACATCAACAGTAAAGGGGAGAAAATTTGGGGCTTTGCGGGCATTATGCTCAGAAAAGAAGTACACAGCAATGGGAACTGTATTCTTAAGCTTTTTGTTTTCCTATTTTACTCTCTGCCTTAAAATGAGCTTTAAAGCTCATTTTAAATTTGGTTTCATTTTTTTTTTTATTGTACTGTGTGGATTTCTGGCTGAAGAGCAAGTTTTTTTTTTTTTTTTTTTTTTTTTTTTTTTTTTTTTTTTTTTTTTTTTTTTTTTTTTTTTTTTTTTTTTTTTTTTTTTTTTTTTTTTTTTTTTTTTTTTTTTTTTTTTTTTTTTTTTTTTTTCTTTTTCTTTTTCTTTTTGAC